>JANRMT010062816.1:20806535-20835101 GCA_026402145.1 Polypterus bichir lapradei | reverse complement strand
AGGTGACTACCTGTTGAAGCTCATCGAGAGAATGCCAAGAGTGTGCAAAGCAGTAATCAGAGCCAAGGGTGGCTATTGTGAAGAAACTAGAATATAAAACATGTTTTCAGTTATTTCACCTTTTTTTGTTAAGTACATAACTCCACATGTGTTCATTCAGAGTTTTGATGCCTTCAGTCATGAAAATAAAGAAAACACATTGAATGAGGAGGTGTGTCCGAACTTTTGGCCTGTACACACACACACACACACACACACACACGACTATATATACACCGTATATATCTCAGCAAGGAGGAATTTGCGATGGAAGTGCTTTTTGAAGTCCACGTGTCAGTTCAGACTGCAAGATTCAACATGGTGTGTGAGCAGACAACATCCCCCAGACTGTCATATTGAGAAGTCCACATAACAGGACGCAGTGCACAAGCCACTCATGATGCATTACATTTACACCGACTTATTTGACGGACTCCTTTATCCAAGGCGACTTGTAACATTTATGATACGGTTGGTTTCTTTTGGTTTTCCAGTTGGAGCACAGGCAGGTCAAGTGACTGGCTCAGGGTCACACAGTGTCAGTGGCGGGATTTGAACCCACAGCCTCAGGGTTTGAAGTCCAAGGCCTTAGCCACTAGGCCCCATTTAGCACATGCGCAGCAGTTCAAAGCATACAGGTAATCGATTCGCACTTGATTTGCCGTGGAGGAACACAGAGGGTCCGATGAATGATCCTTCATGAGAATCTGCAGTCCTGATTGTTTGGTCCGGGGTTTGACAGCTCAGCAGTAGTGCGGTTAGTTCTTCTTGGCACAGTCTGGGTGAATATAACTTAGTAAAACTCTGAAACAATGACTGCAGCATTAAGCTTTCATTTTATTCCAGCCACTTTAATAAGCAGTCACCAATTACTGCTGATAACAGATAGAACTTCTTTTTTTAATTGAATTGCCTTTTTAAGATTCAGAATTCTTCTCTTTTTCTTTTCCCCTTAGCCAGAAATGAAACAAAAAAGTAATGACGAGACTCAAAGTGAGCCAAGAGAAGAGCAGATAACTTGCAGATCTCCAACTCAGTTCCTGGAGGGCCACCATTTTTACTTCATCCCACCTTTTTGTTACCTTGCTGGCAAGACGGCCATTATTGAATTCTTCTTTGTGCTCTCATTCCATCACACCAGACACTTCCAAAAGTTGATTTTTCAATTTTTTGCCAACACTGTTAAAATGTATTACATGGGCTAGAGCAGATATTTCTTTTTCCTTCAGAGCTTTACTTTTCAAATATTTTATTGTATGATGAACACACAAGTTGTCTGGCTGGTCATCTGTTGGATCTCTTTGTTTGGCTGAATCTTAACTTTAAGAAAGCGCCTGGAAAGAAAACCTGCAGCTGCCGAGGCCCCCTAGGATCCCAGGACTAAAAGGTTACATTTTGTTTGTAAGTCTCACCTTAGTTCCACTGTGGAGGAGAACGACTCGTGTTCTGTTATAGAAAAGACGAGCAGGAAGCCCTCTCCGCTTCTGAAGTAATTGTCACGAATGGCTGCATAGTCCTCCTGTCCGGCGGTGTCAAGAATGTCAATCTGTGCTTCCTCTCCATCCAAGACTACTTTCTTCCTGTAGCTATCAGCCTTTGTGGGCTCGTAGTCTTCTACAAACTGATAACATTTTTAAAAAGAAAGGGAGAAAAACAAACAAACGAGTGCGGTTAAGACGGAAAGCAAAGCTCAGTGCTGCCATCCATTTTAAACAGAATGCCCCTTTTGGCTCTTCTGCTAATTCACCCTGAAACGTTTTTGGGGCTTTTGCTCAGTAGCTTCCCCATGCAAAGACAAAATTTAAAGTTAGGAAATTCCTATAAAAGCAGAATGTTTGTTCACAACACTTGGGTTAAGCAGTGGTGGACACAGCGTCTTTGTAGTCAGGCAAAAACCTTAATGGGGTGACAACGTGGTCATCATATGGGTGACAGGATTCAGATGTGAGCCATCCGTCCGTAAATGGTTACAAAACGGACCGTGGAGGTCACATGTGAAATGTTACCATGACAATCGAGGACAGTGATAGGATTTTAAAGGAATTTGGGGGCTTCACAATATATATTCAAACCCAGTAGAAGATCATTATACTGGAAACAATGGCTATGAGTGGGAATAAACCTTGGGAGGTGTGCCAGTCCATCACAGGGCCTACTTACACACAGGGCTGGTTTAGGCTCAGCAATAACAGTTGTTGAGAACCAAATGAGACCCCAACAGAAGACCAGAGTTACACTGCTGTGATGGAGGAGGCCGTCCGCTAGACAGAGCAAAACCTTCACCTGTTCGTGAGTGGGGTAGGTACGGGTGCATCTCAATAAATTAGAATATCATTGAAAAGTGAATTCAATTCAAAAAGTGAAACTCAAATATTATACAGATTCATTACACACACGCTGATCTATTTCAAGCTGTTTTTTTCTTTTCATTTTGCCTCCCTGGTGAGGTATTCTGGGCACGTCCAACCGGGAGGAGGCCCCGGGGAAGACCCAGGACACGCTGGAGGGACTATGTCTCCCGGCTGGCCTGGGAACGCCTTGGGATTCTCCTGGAAGAGCTGGAAGTGCTTAAGCTGCTGCCCCCGCGACCTGACCCCAGATAAGCCGAAGAGGATGGATGGATGGATTTTGCCGATTATGGCCTACAGGTAATGAAAACTCAAAATTCAGTATTTCCGAAAATTAGAATATTATATAAGACCAATAAAAAAAAATGTTGGCCTACTGAAAAGTCTGTCCATGTAGGCCCTCAATAGTTGGTCGGGGTTCCTTTCGCATGATTTGCTGCATCATTCTGGCATGGCATGGCATGGAGGCGATCAGCCTGTGGCACCGCCGAGGTGTTATGGAAGACCAGGATGCTCTGATTGCGGCCTTCAGCTCGTCTGCATTGTCAGGTCTGGGGTCTCTCATCTTCCTCTTGATAGATTCTCTATGGGGTTTAGGTCAGGCGAGTTTGCTGGCCAGTCAAGCACAGTGATACACACCATGGCCAGTAAACCAGGTATTGGTACTTTTGGCAGTGTGGGCAGGTGTCAAGTCCTGCTGGAACATGAAATCAGCATCGCCATGCAGCTTGTCAGCAGAGGGAAGTCATGAAGTGCTCTCAAATGTCCTGGTAGACGGATAAATAAAACACAGTGGACCAACACCAGCAGATGACATGGCTCCCCAAATCATCACTGACTGTGGAAACTTCACACTGGACCTCAAGTAACTTGGATTCTGTGTCTCTCCACTCTTCCTGCAGACTCTGAGACCATGATTTCCAAATGAATCTGAAAAGAGGACTTTGGACCACTGAGCTCTTAACAGTCCAGTCCGTTTTCTCCTTAGCCCAGGTAAGATGCTTCTGGTTCAGGAGTGGATCGACACAAGGAATGCTGTGACAGTCGTAGCCCACATCCCCGATACACATGTCTGTCTGTGTGTGGTGGCTCTTGAGGCACTGACTCCAGCCGCAGTCCACTCCTTGGGAATCTCCCCCAAATTCTTCACAATCCTCTCAAGGCTGCTGTTATCCATGTTGCTTGGGCACCTTTTTCTGCTGTCACATTTCTTCCTTCCACTCAACCTTCTATTAATCTGCTTGGATACGTCACTCTGTGAACAGCCAGCTTCTTTGGCAGTGACCTTTGATGGCTTCACCTCCTTGTGAAGGGAGGGTGTCAATGACGGTCTTCTGGACAACTGTCAATGATTGTGTGGCCTACTGACCCAGACTGAGAGACCATTTTAAGGCTCAGGACCCCTTTGCAGGTGTTTTGTGTTCATTAGCCGAGTGGAGTGAGTGGGGCACCAGGGGTCTACAATAATATTCTAATTTTCCGAGATACTGAATTTTGGGTTTTCATTAACTAACTAAATGGAAGGGGAGTAAGGCCAGGTGGATCGGAGGTGGATTCAGATCATTGTATCATGGTGTTGATAGGAGGAGAAATGGAGTAGGAGTTATTCTGAAGGAACAGCACGTCAAGAGTGTTTAGGAGGTGAAGACAGTGTCAGGCAGAGTGAGGATTATGAAGGTGTGATGATGAATGTTGTCAGTGTACATGCCCCGCAAGTTGGGTGTGCAATGGATGAGAAAGAAGGTTTCTGGAGTGAGCTGGATGAAGTGATGAAGAGTGTACCCAAGGGACAGAAAGTGGTGATTGAAGCGGATTTCAGTGGACATGTTGGTGAAGGGAACAGAGGAGACGAGGAGGTGATGGGTAGGTATGGTGTCAAGGAGAGGAATGAAGAAGGTCACAGGATAGTGGATTTTGTCAAAAGGATGGACATGGCTGTGGTGAATAAGAAGAGGGAGGAACACAGGGTGACGTACAAGAGTGGAGGAAGATGAACACAGGTAGATGACATCCTATGCAGAAGAGTCAATCTGAAGGAGATTGAAGACTGCAAAGTGGTGGCAGGGGAAGGTGTAGTTAAGCAGCATAGGGTGGTGGTCTGCAGGATGACGTTGGAGATCAAGAAGAGGAAGAGAGTGAGGGCAGAGCCAAGGATCAAATGGTGGAAGATGAAAAAGGAAGACTGCAAGGTTGAGTTTAGGGAGGAGGTGAGACAGGCACTCGATGGCAGTGAAGAGTCACCAGACAGCTGGGCAACTACAGCAGAAGTAGTAAGGGTGACAGCAAGAAGGGTGCTTGGCATGACATCTGGAAAGAGGAAGGAGGAAAAGGAAACCTGGTGGTGGAATGAGGAAATACGGGAGGGTATACAGAGGAAGAGGATAGTGAAGAAAAAGTGGGATAGTCAGAGAGATGCAGAAAGTAGACAAGACCACAAGGAGATGAGGCGCAAGGTGAAGAGAGAGGTGGAGAAGGAAAAAGAAAAGGCGTATGATGAGTTGTATGAGAGGTTGGACACTAAGGAGGGAGAAAAGGACCGGTGGGCTACTGAAAGGGGCAGAGCTGGGAAAGATGAGCAGCAGGTTAGGGTGATGAAGGATAAAGATGGAAACGTACTCACAAGTGAGGAAGAGTGTGATGAGATGATGGAAAGAGTACTTTGAGAAGCTGATGAATGAAGAGAACAAGAGAGAGCGAGAGAAGAGGTTGGATGATGTGGAGATAGTGAATCAGGAAGTGCAACGGATCAGCAAGGAGGAAGTAAGGACAGCGATGAAGAGGATGAAGAATGGAAAGGCCGTTGGTCCAGATGACATACCTGTGGAAGCATGGAGGTGTCTAGGAGAGATGGCAGTGAAGTTTTTAACAAGATTGTTTAATGGAATCTTGGAAAGTGAAAGGATGCCTGAGGAGTGGAGAAGAAGTGGACTGGTGGGACGATATTGAAGAATAAGGGGGATGTGCAGGACTGCAGTGACTACAGGGGGATAAAATTGATGAGCCACAGCATGAAGTTATGAGAAAGAGTAGTGGAAGGTCAGTTAAGAAGTGAGGTGATGATTAGTGAGCAGCAAGATGGTTTCATGCCAAGAAGGAGCACCACAGATGTGATGTTTGCTCTGAGGATGTTGATGGAGAAGAAGAGAGAAGAACAGAAGGAGTTGCATTGCGTCTTTGTGGACCTGAAGAAACTAAATGACAGGGTGACTGAGAGGAGCTGTGGTATTAAATGAGGAAGTCGGAAGTGGCAGAGAAGTACGTAAGAGTGGTACAGGATATGAACGAGGAAAGTGCGACTGTGGTGAGGTCTGCAGTGGGAGTGACGGAGGTGGGATTACATCAGGGATCGGCTCTGAGCCCCTTTTTTATTTGCAATGGTGATGGAGAGGTTGACAGACGAGATTAGACAGGAGCCCCTGTGGACTGTGATGTTTGCTGATGACATTGTGATCTGTAGCGAGAGTAGGGAGCAGGTTGAGGAGACCCTGGAGAGGTGGAGATCTGCTCTAGAGAGGAGAGGAATAAAAGTCAGTAGGACCACCAAGACAGAATACATGTGTGTGAATGAGAGGGAGGTCAGTGGAATGGTGAGGATGAGGGAGTAGAGTTGGTGAAGGTTGAGGAGTTTAAATACTTGGGATCAACAGTACAGAGTAACGGGGATTGTGGAAGAGGAGTGAAGAAGAGAGTGCAGGCAGGAAGAAGAGTGTCAGGAGTGATTTGTGGCAGACGGGTATCAGCAAGAGTGACAGGGAAGGTCTACAGGACGGTAGTGAGACCAGCTGTGTGATATGGGCTGGAGACGGTGGCACAGGAGACACAGCTGGAGGTGGCAGAGTTAAAGATGTGCATTGGGTGTGACGAGGAGGGACAGGATTAGAAATGAGGACATTAGAGAGTCAGCTCAGGTTGGGAGACAAAGTCAGAGACGAGACTGCATTGGTTTGGACCTGTGCAGAGGAGAGATGCTGGGCATACTGGGAGAAGGGTGCTAAGGACAGAACTGCCAGGGAAGAGGAGAAGAGGAAGGCCTAAGAGGAGGTTTATGGATGTGGTGAGAGAGGACATGCAGGTGATGGGTGATAGAATAAGATGACAAGGGCAGGAAGATATGGAAGAAGATGATCTGCTGTGGCAACCCCTAACGGGAGCAGCCGAAAGAAGAAGATTAACTACAAGCCATAATCAGCAAAATAAAAAGAAATAAACGCTTGAAATAGATCACTCTGTGTGTAATGAATCTGTATAATATAAGAGTTTCACTTTTTGAATTGAATTACTGAAATAAATCAACTTTTCGATGATATTCTAATTTATTGAGATGCACCTGTAGAAGATACGAGTGTCACTTCCATCACAAACAGCAGGCCTTGAGCCTTCAGAGTTTTCACAAACGGATAGCAAAACATTTTCTGACCAGATGGGTCAAGAATGGAACACAATGGCCCACCTAGCAAGCAGACACAGTGCATCATATGTGAGTCCTGGTGGTCGCCCCATCAAGCTCTGTTTTCAGCAGCAGAGACCGAGGCTCAAGCTAAGACACAAAGGACGATGAACGCAGAAAATCGCTGACTAAACTCTGAGGAGAACTCGATTTATTTTTGCAGGACAAAGAGTCCAAGCACAGAGCCAATGTAACAGTTGAATACCCAGCCAAGGCCGGATAACTGCTGCCATTTGGGACTTCGGGGTATTGGATTAAAACTCGAGGAAACAAGTGATTTGAGTTTTTGCTTTTTCTATTTCTTTTTAAATTCCATAAATTATAGCACAATATTTACCATTGTAACCTCGAAACTCCTGAGGTGGTGCAAGTGATTCTCTGGGTACTCCACTTTTCATCTTACACTGCAGATAGTCAGTATGACTAGTAACTGCAGACCACCCTGTGTGAGCGGGCGAATGGGCGAGTGTGCCCTGTGCTGGACTGATGCACACTCCGGTTTGGGTTCTGCCTTTCATCTGATGTTACCGAGATCAGCTTCAGTTGTGAAGAAGGATCTTAATGCGGACACTTTAAACACCGAGGCTGCCATCAACTCTTTACAAAAATGTGATGCTCACAGCAAGGCTTCTGCATAATAAATAATTATAATAATAATAAAAACAACTAGGGTTTCGTACCAATATTAACAGACGCACGCTTCATATAAAATACACCTTTGAGTGCTCCAAGGAATGACACAAAATAAACTCGGAAGAAAAGCCGCCTCACCTCGTCATACATGAACTGCAGAGTCAGCGCCGACTTGCCAACCCCTCCGCTTCCCACCATGATCACTTTGTGCAGGACCAGGGAACTCTGGTTCTTGGCCTTAGTGGCTGCCATTGCTGCTAGGAGGTCCCAAATGCGACTGGTCAGTCAGAAGGTGATTGGACTACAAAAAAATAAAAAAAATAAAATAAAATACAGACCTAAATATCAACATGTGAACCTCTTTGTGCCACATTTACTATTCTATCCCGGGCCAATAAAATAGGATTAATATTCTGGAATGAATTCATCTTACACTAAACAATACAGTTCTAAAAATAATTAAGACAATGTAAATTAACAGAAATGAAGTCAATAAAATTATTATTTATGCTGGAAAAATGCAATTTAGCAAGAATCAAGAGGTCAGCCCTCACTTTTTTCACTAGCCAGATAAAATGGTAAACTGTGTAAAGGCTTTTAAACAGTAAGGTGGTTACCTGTGTATGTCTTACCCAAATTATTCAGTCTGTGGCACATTAAACTGCACATTGGAGTATAAAAACAAAGTTACATTTTTGTTTCTGCTGAAACAATACCCGAAATACAAATTTAATTCTTGGATTTTCAGACCCAGTAGTACAGTTAGTTATGCACTCCTCCAAACTGTAATGCAACAGTTTGCTGATTTTTATTGGGCAGCACTGGAATAGATAGATAGATAGATTAGATAGATAAAGTGAAAGGCACTATATAATAGATAGATAGATAGATAGAGTGAAAGGCACTATATAATAGATAGATAGACAGAATGAAAGGCACTATGTAATAGATAGAGTGAAAGGCACTATATAATAGATAGATAGATAGTGCCTTTCGCTCTATCTAATCTATCTATCTATTATAATCTATTATATAGTGCCTTTCGCTCTATCTATCTCTTTCTATTATATAGTGCCTTTCATATCTATCTATATAATAGATAGATATGAAAGGTGTTATATGATAGATATGAGATAGATATGAAAGACACTATCATATAACACCTTTCATATCTCTATCTATCTATCTATTACATAGTGCCTTTCATTCTGTCTATTATATAGTGCCTTTCACTCTATCTATCTATCTATCTATTATATAGTGCCTTTCGCTCTAATAGATAGATAGAGTGAAAGGCACTATATAATAGATAGATAGATAGATAGAGTGAAAGGCACTATATAATAGATAGACAGAATGAAAGGCACTATGTGATAGATAGATAGATAGATAGGCACTATATAATAGATAGATAGACAGAATGAAAGGCACTATGTAATAGATAGAGTGAAAGGCACTATGTGATAGATAGATAGATAGATAGACAGATAGATAGATAGGCACTATATAATAGATAGATTAGATAGAGCGAAAGGCACTATATAATAGATAGATAGACAGAATGAAAGGCACTATGTAATAGATAGAGATATCCTGCAATATTTGTAGAATGGAGCTATGTGGAAAGGGAAGTACCTGATAAGACAGATGGACAGACAAATGGGAAAGTCGCTATATAATAGATAGCTACACAGATAATAACGGGAGGGAAAGGCAGACGGATAGGAAGTCCCCCCGTGGTGCAGTTACCATGACAGGATCTTAAATCATCCCTGAAACTGACACCAAAGGGATCAGACTTCATAAGCACTGCGGTATTAAACTCACAGAGGCCTGCACCCCGTTTTAGTGTTCGTTACCCCTTGATGCCTAAACAAGAAACACCAACAATCCAGACAGCAGGTGACAAGCAGAAAACATGGGTGACAAGACGTTGACACAAACACTGCGGCTGCTCCACCAAATCACTTAGTCCCCTTGGTTTCACGTTCCGTGTCTGGATATCAACATTCGTTGTTATGATTTTAGGGACCGCCAAGAAGGTCAATTGACCAGCACAGACTTTTCAGATTCTGTGGCCAAATGTCAGCCTTTCCCAGCACAGCACAGCACAGCACGGTTTTTAGGTTGTGTAGCTTATAACTTATCCAGTTACAAAACGCACAGCCAAGGTTTCTTTCTTTCCGGCCTTCTCTTCCTCCAACCAGTTGATCTCTTGCCCTAAATTCCCTCCAGGACTGCCAGATTAGACAAGAATTTAAATGTTCATATTAAAAATAAACTATGTATTCATTCAAGTGTTACTCCATCATAGATTTCAAAATGCTGGGTGGTCCACATAGGAGGCACATTCTACTTCAGATTTGCCCACAGGACAGGCTTCTCCTCCATTCTCTGGGGCCCAGCAGCCCCCCACCTGAATCCCCCCCATACAGTTCTCTCCGTCACCTGTGTGTGTCTGTTGAAAACTTGGTAATGACACGCATGTGAGATGTCTGTCACCACTTCTCACCGACCCTCAGTCAGTCAACAGAAACCCATCAAGTCAAAGCCACCACCCAAATGGTTCCACGCCAAAGCCAACTGCATTTGTAAAGTATGAACGTATCCTCGGGTTTCTAAAGCGGCTCACAATGTGGACCTTGTGAGTGGATTCAGTACGTACCCAAGACATGCACAGGTAGCGTGTTAATACTTTGAACACAACAAGAAAGGCATGCCGTTAGACAGCAGGGATGAAAGAGAAGAACACGCAGACTGCCTGCGATGATAAACTCAGGACCAAACAGCTGCCTGGCAGCCGCTCCTCCACTGTGCCAGCCTAAAACAAGAGCAGTGACAATAATTTAATATTCATCAATGCACAAGTACCTGACTGTCACAAACCTCACAACTGACAGGAGTTTAAACAAGCAGAGGATTTTTCTACAGCGGTCAAGCTGCTCACTCACAGGGGGATACTGCTAATGACCGATATAGAAATGCAAAGATGGAAATGTTTTCAGGCACCGTTCTGCTCCTCAGTGTGGCACACTGACGTACTTGATTTCGATTCGGTAGTGGGGCACTCGGCAGCAGGTCAAGGAGCTTTAGCTGCAAGTCTTCATTTTAGCACATCGCTGCTCTTGGTACAATCCAGAAAAACCAGACAAATGGCACGGAGGGCTTTTTGGCCAACTGTCACTTGCCCAAGATCATGGGGTGGCTTTCTTAGCTTATATTGTTAGGTCAAGTAACACTAATTCCATTGCCATTATCCCCACGAGGCCCTCACTCCCCGACTATGTACACGTCCTTCGGGTGAAGTATTTCAAATATGTGACAATATAACCCTTCCTTGTGCTAGTTGATCGAGTTGCCCTGTGGGACATCCTGAGGGTTCGCAGGATCCCCTCGAGGTTGCTGGATATCATGGCCGGCCTGTCCACTGGTACTGTGAGTGCTGTGCAGAGTGGAGGCAGACCCTCTGTGTTTCTCCCAGTTGATTCTGGGGGTCATCAGCGGTGTGTGTTCTGCTCCTACTCTGCTCAATGCTTGTATGAACTGGGTGATGGGGGGTTGTAGGGTCCAGCAGCTGGGGGGCATCTCTTGGTGAAGAGAGATTCACGGATCTTGACTTTGCTGACGATGCTGTGATCTTCGCGGAGTCAATGGAGGCTCTGATCGGGGCGCTCGAGAGACTGAGTGAGGGGTCTGAGTGTCTGGGCTTGTGAGGGTCCTGATAAAAACCAAAGAGCCAGGCCTTTAATGACCTCTTGGGGACGGCCATCAGCAGGGTGCCTGTCTATCTGTGGAGTGAGTGTCGACCTCGTCATTGAGAGGTTTACTTACCTTGGTAGTGACATTCATGTGACTCTTCCTGTGAAGTCAGTAGACGGATTGGGAGAGCATCGGGGGGTCATGAGGTCATCACAAAGGGGTGTGTGGCGCTCCTGATATCAGCAAAAGGGCGAAGGTCCAAGTCTTTAGAGTCCTGGTGCTTCCTGTTTGTGAGACATGGATATCATCCAGTGACCTGAGACGAAGACTGGACTCCTGTGTCTCTCCGGAAAATCGTTGGTTTGACTTCGTGTTGCTCATGGAGTCCCGAATGAGGCACATGACCCGCATTGTGAGGGAGCGTCAGTTACGGCACTACGGCCACGTGGCACGTTTCCCCGAGGGTGATCTGGCTCATAAGATCTTCATTGTTAGGGACCTGAGTGGCTGGACCAGGCCAAGGGGTCGCCCACGTTACACCTGGCTGTGGCAGATAGAGGGTCATTTCCGGAGGGTAGGACTGGACCGCGTGTCTGCCTGGGGGGTTGCCAGCCGGGATCCCAAGCTGTTTCAAAGTGTATTGGGTAACACGCTGTACCAGTGCAGGCTCCCCAACTTGACTTGACTTGTGCTAATCAACACACACCACAGCGCTACTCTCCAGTGCCATGATTGATTAGTAGAGCAACCCTGCCCCATAATTTTGGTCATCATTACCTGATAAATTTAAATTCTATAACTAAGCCTAGATTTGGATTAACATCATTACAACTGAAACTCAGTCAGCGTAACAGTTAGAAAAAGGAATCGTTCAGCTGGTGGCTAAAATGTCGCAGTTCCATTCACATACAAACACTGCGTTTCTCAACATCATTTTAACCCAAATCTGACCCAATTATTAAACCAATCTGTCAAGAGTTACGGCAGATGAATGTCTGACATCAAAGGATATGCACTTAGGAGTTTGATCTTTTTTGGGAAAAACATCAACAGTCTAAACTACGCTACTCATTCTAGAAAGACCAGCCTTGTGGCCCTGGATGTGCCAGCGTGGGCCCTCCTATGGCTGTTCATACTTAACCCTTTCATATGCCGCATACTGTATTTATTTTTTACTGCTGTTTATTAGAAATTGTTGCTATCCGCTTTCCTTATTAGCTCAGATCTGTCAGTGAGAGGATCTAATCTGTCTTTTGCACCCATAGATTTTCCAGAATCAGTTGGGCAGGTGAAGGCACTAATTAAACTCTGATTTTACTTTTTTTAACCGAATGTAAACTGTTATCTCAAAGTCATAAAAAGTGTTACCACATCCTGGCATTTGAGGCCTCACAAGTGCCAGACCCCAGACATGCCGAGAGCACCACAGCTGCTGACTTCTTCTGTAACCTTTCACGGTCCAGACTTCTGCAGGCTTTGCCAACAGCCAGAGCAGTGAGAGCACCTCAGCTGGCTGCTGTGTTCAAGTCTACGGACTTCAATGGCGGGTCGCCTGGTAGGCCCTGATTGGAGATTTGTATATTGAAAGACTAGGGACTAATAACATCAGTCCGATCATAAGAACGATGGCACCCTTAGGGACGGGTTTAAAGAGGAATTCTGGTGTGATTTAGCAGGCTCCATAATTAGAAGTGGATTAAAGTCAGAAGATGCACTGAATGTGACGCAGGGTGGTGTGACAAAATCAGAACTAAAGCAGGAGTCGGAACTTAGTAAAAACTCCCTGGGCTCTGTGCTCAGGTCGCTGTCTACACCAAAGCAAACCCACACGCATGAAATGCTTCAGAGTGGTCTTCATGATGTACTAAACTATATAAAACTAGGGGGCTTCACCCCCTGCTAGCTTCGCTCGCCAAACCCCAGGTGGGCGCTACACACCAGCGACTTCACGGCTCGGCCGCTCGCGTATGGAGAAGCGGATGTACAATTTAAACAGGTTGTTATTTTCAAGGGAATTGTTACATATGCATAATAGAGCTAACTATTTTACATTACAGCGAGTAATTAACCAAATTAAAAAATAGTAAAATGTAATAAATTGAAAGTAAATTACGTTTCATGCTGCGTTAGAGGTATTCATTGTGTTATATGTTTTCATTCTGTTTGACTTTGAAATTAACACACAAATACTTTTTAAACGTACACTTTTACTGTAAAAATTTAGTAAAAACAATATTTGGAATTCACTTTTGTTCAAGTGTTCAAGATCACTGCTCGTGAGTGAATATCGTTTTTTTCTCTCTAATAAATATACCGAGTTTTTCGAATGTTTGTCCCTGTGATTTGTTAATTGTCTTCACAAAATCTATTCTAACGGAAAATTGTAAATGTTTTAATATGAATGGCATATCCTAATCTCCTTTGGTGTCTCATGTTATCCCCTAATGATGTACCTACATTACCTTTCTCGTCGCCTGTTAAAATTTTACACGTCAGAATTGTTCGACCAATTTTCAATACGACTAATCTTGTCCTATTGCATAGCCCATCACTCAGACATAAATTACGTAACAACATTACGATACGTCCTTCTTTCAACCGTAATTCGGCTGGTGGAAGGCCAGACGGTGTTAGCGGCTGTAGATATTCTTCATGATATTGTAAGTTAATTTTACCAACTGTTTCAGCAAAGTCTATTGATACGCATTTAACCAATTTGCTGCATAACCGATCAACATTTTTCATGTTAATTTGTTTGACTTCATCGTTTCTCGCTGCTAGGATTGCCAGTGTACTCATTTCTTCTGTTGATAACAACATTCTTCAACAACATTTGGGTACAATTAGTCTTCCTTTATTGGGAAGTTAAAGTGAGGGAAACATAAAAATTTATAAGAGCTGAGAGTGCAGGAACTGCGACTGACAAAAGCATTCACACCAACGAGAGGTGAGAGGACCGCGGGCGTGGGCCGTGAACCGGAAATGGTGGAGAGGAGGGCGGGACTTGAAAAGATCTCTTGGCAGTAGTTTTGTCTCAAGATTTTTTTTTATAATAGAGAGATATTTATAATGTGTGTGTGTGTGTGTGTGTTTCTTTTATAACAAAGACATTATTTAATACATGCCAAGTATAAAATGATTTATTCTGAGAGTGATTTGTGTTACTTTTGCAGTTATTATATTAACTTTTCCACCAGGCCCATCTGCAAAGCTAACACTCCATACTAGACGCAAGATGTACAGTACAGTGGGTACGGAAAGTATTCAGACCCCCTTCAATTTTTCACTCTTTGTTATATTGCAGCCATTTGCTAAAATCATTTAAATGAATTTTTTCCCTCATTAATGTACACACAGCACCCCATATTGACAGACAAAAAAAAGAATTTTTTAAATTGTTGCAGATTTATTAAAAAAGAAAAACTGAAATCTCACATGGTCCTAAGTATTCAGACCCTTTGCTCAGTATTTAGTAGAAGCACCCTTTTGAGCTAATACAGCCATGAGTCTTCTTGGGAAAGATGCAACAAGTTTTTCACACCTGGATTTGGGGATCCTCTGCCATTCCTCCTTGCAGATCCTCTCCAGTTCTGTCAGGTTGGATGGTAAACGTTGGTGGACAGCCATTTTTAGGTCTCTCCAGAGATGCTCAATTCGGTTTAAGTCAGGGCTCTGGCTGGGCCATTCAAGAACAGTCACAGAGTTGTTGTGAAGCCACTCCTTCGTTATTTTAGCTGTGTGCTTAGGGTCATTGTCTTGATGGAAGGTAAACCTTCGGCCCAGTCTGAGGTCCTTAGCACTCTGGAGAAGGTTTTTGTCCAGGATATCCCTGTACTTGGCCGCATTCATCTTTCCCTCGATTGCAACCAGTCGTCCTGTCCCTGCAGCTGAAAAACACCCCCACACTTCACACTCCACACTTCACTGTGGGGACTTTATTGGACAAGTGATGAGCAGTGCCAGGTTGTCTCCACACATACCGCTTAGAATTAAGGCCAAAAAGTTCTATCTTGGTCTCATCAGACCAGAAAATCTTCAGGTGTCTTTTAGCAAACTCCATGCGGGCTGTCATGTGTCTTGCACGGAGGAGAGGCTTCCGACAGGCCACTCTGCCATAAAGCCCTGACTGGTGGAGGGCTGCAGTGATGGTTGACTTTCTACAACTTTCTCCTATCTCCTGACTACATCTCTGGAGCTCCGCCAAAGTGATCTTTGGGTTCTTCTTTACCTCTCTCACCAAGGCTCTTCTCCCCCGGTAACTCAGCTTGGCCGGACGGCCAGCTCTAGGAAGGGTTCTGGTCGTCCCAAACGTCTTCCATTTAAGGATTATGGAGGCCACTGTGCTCTTGGGAACCTTAAGTGCAGCAGAAATTTTTTTGTAACCTTGGCCAGATCTGTGCCTTGCCACAATTCTGTCTCTGAGCTCTTCAGGCAGTTCCTTTGACCTCATGATTCTCATTTGCTCTGACATGCATTGTGAGCTGTAAGGTCTTATATAGACAGGTGTGTGGCTTTCCTAATCAAGTCTGATCAGTATAATCAAACACAGCTGGACTCAAATGAAGGGGATCTCAAGGATGATCAGAAGAAATGGAAAGCACCGGAGTTAAATATATGAGTGTCACAGCAAAGGGTCTGAATACTTAGGACCATGTGATATTTCAGTTTTTCTTTTTTAATAAATCTGCAACAATTTCATAAATTCTTTTTTTTTGTCTGTCAATATGGGGTGCTGTGTGTACATTAATGAGGAAAAAAATTAATTGAAATGATTTTAGCAAATGGCTGCAATATAACAAAGAGTGAAAAATTGAAGGGGGTCTGAATACTTTCCGTACCCACAGTAAGTAACAAAAGAAGGAATGGCAGACTTAAACTTATCTGCAGGCACATAAACGGCATGAAGGACGCACGGTGCTGGCCTAGTTTTCACTGAGGTGAAGTAAAGGTTGCGCCAAGGATGCATTACTGATTCGTATGACCCACTTGTGTGTGTGTGTGTTTTTTTTTTTTTAACGTACTCCCAGACGGAAAAGCCGACCAGTTATTAAAATATAAATGATGCACTCTGGCACTCATGCTATTAAAATTCATGACAGCTTCCAAAGAGTTTAAAATTCACCCAACAGTCACTGACTAAATATAAACTCCATACAGAAAATGTGCCAGAATAAAGGAAAAATGAACTATTATTAAAAAAAAACAATTAAACAAAGCCACCAAGTTACTGTCAAAGCTACCAAATGCAAGGGAAACAGGAAATCTGAATGAAAATTTAAACAAGTGTGTGCAGAGAGTGGATTGTCCGCCTGGAGGTCTCTAAAAGTGCAAAAGAGAGTAATGCGGCTAGTTTTCAAGGAAAGTGTGACCTCGGATGATTGGATCGAAGTCACCTCCAGTTTATAAAATCATACGCCATTTTTTGTCCGTCACACACAGGCAGTTTTAGTTTGCAGTCACAAGCCCGAGATGAACGTCCATTTGGGTGTATTGAAGGAGCCTCGGCAGAGGAGTCAGGGCAACTCAGATTCACACCTTCAGTATCTGATGAAGCACCACGTTGATGTTGGCATGAGCCGCAGTTCAGTCATTTATTTACTCAGGTGGGGAGGTACAGGTGGGTGTCTGTGCCCCCGTTGAGTCTGCCGTCTTAACAGTGTGCCACTACAAAAATGGCAGCAGCCACTTTGTTCTACATAATAAACTGTCAGGATGACATAACATTCAGGTGCGTTCGCAGACTCGGTTAATTGGTTTGAAGGTTGGAGTCTTAGTAAACTTTCTGATCACTTCACAGAGTGTGTTATTTCAATTTAGTTTATCACGTTTTTGTAATAATAAGTCATATTCAAAAATAACAGTGATAATAGAATGTAATTAAAGAGATGTTTTTAATGCTATTTTACAATATCCTGTGGCTGAAATTGCTTTCATAGGCAGCAGATTCAAACATAAATAGTGTATAAATGTCTGTGCTGTTGTTGGACGTAAAAGGTTTGTGGCTAAAATAACATTTTTCAAAGAGAACCCCGATGGAGATTGAAAATCTGTGCTGAAGTGATGGCTTCATCCAAACGTGACAAAGTGGATCACTGTGGCGTGTTGACGAGAAGTTACAGGGCCAGTGAAATGCCGAATCATTACAATCTTTACATAATGGAGCCATGAGGCTGTTTTTAATGAAACATAAATACGGAGCACATCTTCAGTCACTTGAGCATAAAGTGGCGCTGAGGCATTTTTCATATCTTTCTACATAAGTTAAGGTGCTTTTATTATTTATTTTTTACTTTAATGAATATCATGTCACTTAACACTAGAATGACCAGAGCCTACGAAAAAACTCGTAGACCCGTCCCACCTTAAAACCCTTCGCACCTCTCCGTCAGCGTCTTTTGTCTTGTAAATGTGTCGATAAGCAGCAAGCAGCCTGCTATCACATCCCCCACCAGCACACAGTTTTCTCAGCTCAAGTCTGTTTCCCTTATTTACTTTTATTTATTTACTTACTTCCTACAGCATAAAGTCACAAGTAGACTGCAGAGCTATAGCACGTCTTTATATGAAAAAAGCAGTGTTAGATGGGGGGGGGGGTAGGATCGTGAACGCGACTGAGAGAATAAAACTGAATAAAAAAACAATCTAACCTTTACAAGTATCATATATTTACACCGGCTGTTACAGACTGAAATCAAATGTATGTTTTTATTCTAAAATAGTAAGAATAAGAGCAGCTCACTTCTCAAAACGGACTCGTTGGCGATCGAACCCGATGAAATTTTGATGACCAGTCAACAGTTGATACCGTTGCGCCACCGAAGCGCTCGTAGCAAATGCGTGTCAATGTCACACCCTAACGCGGGTTCTTTTTCTGCAGTTATATTCTTGAATAGACGCGCACTTGTTCTGTTATATTTGTACCTTTTGTGAAAGTGTTTATTTGATATTTGGAAGTCAGGATTAACACGTTATACACTTCATGTCTACATTTTGTCAATTATTACTAAAACATGAAAAACGTTTCTGTTTTAACGATGTGTTTACTGTACATAGATTGTTGTAGACACGGAATACACATGAAATGCAAGTGTTCCAAATAACGATATAGTATTTATAAAAGGTGTCATTTTGCTTGACTTCTCACTCTACACAACTCCAAACAAGTGACACGCAGGGAAACCGACTTGAGCTGAGAAACCTGTGCGCCGGTGGGGGATGTGATATCAGGCTGCTTGCTGCTTATTAACACATCTACAGGACAAAAGACGCTGATGGAGAAGTGCATAACGATTTAAGGTGGGACGGATCTACGAGTTTTTTCGTAGGCTCTGGTAATTCTAGTGTTAATCACTTCAGTTTCAAGGAGCAGAAGTGAGCTGCTGCGACTGAAGTTCATGCAAGATGCCGTACAGTCGCACAAAACTTCTTTATGATCTTGAGAAACACACAAGTACACCTTCACCAACTCGTGTACAGCACCTGAAGAAATGCCGAGACAACAAGCGAGAGCTTCACTGCTGTTTCAGACTGGCAGCATCCATCACCATAAGGTAAGGTAACACACAGCTACAGAAGAGAGAAGAGTTAGTTAGGATTACAAATAAAAAAAGTACCTCATCTACTCACGTTTAAGTTCTCTTGCGGATAAGCCAGGGCTTTATTTTACAGTATAATTTCTGGTATTTTATAATGTCGGTCGTATAAGTCGAATGCAGAAAACTCACACTATTGGTCCAAGAGATTACGATATGCTAACGGCCACCTGAAAGAGTAACCACGGGGCACACGGCCTTTTGTTTCTATGTATGGTGCCAATGTGACCACATGGTAATATCCGAACTATTCCGAAGTGACGTTTGCACCGATTTGTGTTTTTTGTGTCTCACACCCTCGTACGCCTTTATCGTAAGAGCATCCTTATCTACGATGGAGCGTTCGATCAGATGAAAATATGAAGCTGGTTTGAAATTAAATGTTGTTGAAGTAGCAAAAGAAATTCGTAACGGCGCTGTTGCAGCAAAATTCGATGTGTCTGAGAAACTGGTGCAAGATTGGAGGAGGCAGGAAGATGTAAAAAAATAAAAATTGAAGTGTATTTTTGAACAGGCGTATAAGTCGGGGCTTGATTTTAACGTATAATTTCTGGTATTCTATGATGTCGGTTGTAAAAGTCAAATGCGGTAAACTCACACTATTGGTCCAAGAGATTACGATATGCTGACTCCCACCTGAGAGAGTAACCACGGGGCACACGGCCTTTTGTGACCACACGGTAATACCTGAATTATTCCGAAGCGACGTTTGCAGTGATTTGTGTTTTTTTTATCTCACACCCTCATACTCCTTTATCGTAAGAGCATCCCTTATCTACGATGGAGCGTTCGATCAGAAGGAAATATGAAGCTGGTTTGAAATGAAAAGTCATTGAAGTGGCAAAAGAAATTGGTAACCGCGCTGTGGCAACAAAATTAGACGTGTCTGAGAAACTGGCGCGAAATTGGAGGAAATGAGAAGATGTATATAAAAAAAAAAAAAATGGCCGGGGTCTGATTTTATCATCGATTTTTCAGGTTTCAAGACCTGACTTATATGAAAGTGTATACGGTAATTAAAAGAGGAAACCACATAAGATCCATTTCAACCGTGAAGGCTGCGACCAAATGATGCCACAGTAAGTGGATGCTTCGTTATCCTCAATGGCATACATTTTGCATCCCATTTGGGGTTGTCCAAATTTGGCTCACGCGGAGCTGTGACTCACAGTAATACTCGGTGGGAAAGGGTCATGTGCCGTGTGCAGAGTGTCTTGCGATTGGTTGCCTCGGGCAGTTTCAGCGAATGCCATTGCTCCGCTACAGCCTTCTGTGCAATTCATCAGGGGGAAGGTGATGAAGGCCACTGGCGATTCTAAAAGCGGGTGGCAATTCTGGGTCTCCAAGACACAAAAAAGACAAAACTGGGTTGCAAGGAAACGAAAAAAAGGTTTAAATTACCACCTCCGTAGGGTCTGTCAGGTGGCACCCCTGCAACAAAACCTACACCAGCGGCTCCAAAACAGTTTTTTGCACCCAAGTCTTTTGTCACGAACACCTCGATCACTTCAGCACCTGCACTCTAAGGCTCAGCTCTCAGATGTGACCCATCGTGTGGTATTGTTCTACTGGTTGAACGATCACATAACTGCAAGTTTCTTTTTAGTTTGTTTCAGTGAGAAGGTTAAAGCCCAGGGATGGATTTTCTGGCTTTCTATATAAAACTTCATTTTCTGCAAATCAGGTTTCTCAACTAAGGAGTGTCAACAGAAACTGCCAGGTAAAAATAACGTTAGCACCTTGGCATTTTCGAGTTACAGTGACATCTTCACTGCTGGAATCCAGTTCATCTGGCTGCCGTGACATGCATTAATGCGGACTGCTTACCTCAAAAGGAGCGGACCCTTCATTTTTGGGAGGTCTACTAATTTGCAAGCACGTCCCCCATTTTGTTGTGTTAATGCCACCAGTAGTAGTAGATTTAGTTAATAATATGTTCAAATGTTCAGTGAAATTCTTACTTGTATATCCAACTATGTGACTCTCCAATGTCATTAAAAGCAGGAATGTATCAAAGTACAAAACTCCATTTTAATCAATAGAAAATCCAAATCAGCTTACCCGACGTACTCCTTACTCCCGTTTCTACGCTCCCACCCAATGAAAGCTCACAAGTACCCGCCGTCCACTGGATTCATGCCATTCAGAGTCACATGGAGTCAAGCCCTACCCCAAGCCGTGTAAGCAGTGCCAGTCGACTGCAGGGCACACGCTCAGTGTAGGTCACTTTGGATAAATAAATGTCCGGCTGCCCATACAAATCACACTTTACTTAATCAATACTCTTATTTTTTGCTCCACTGACTTGGAAAAACAACTTAAAAAGAAAAAAAAATGTCAAATGAGGGTTACACATGAATCGGAACAAGAACCGTAATGAGCGCTTTAGTGAGAAAACTGGCCGAGGAGTCACGTGACGAGGAAAGGAGACGTGCCACGCTGTACTTAAAATGCAGCAATGATTTTGGAGAAAGAGAGACGTGTAAAAGTTATAAAACTGTATAAAACTATAAGAGTTTTTTTTTTTTTTTCCAGATGGTCCGTCCTGCGCACATCCCGTGTGTGGTGTGGGAGGACACGTGATGGGCACCAGTACTGGCAATGGCTTCCATATAGTCCTGGAGTTTCGTGACCAATAATTTAACCCTCGTTTTGCAAAGTGTCGAGGTTTCTTCGTCTTAATTGTGCAACTTAATTTGGTGTCCAATTTGGCAAAGTGCTTAAGAGACTTTAGATGAATAGAAACAAGTAGGGCAACGGCGTTGAGGGGCATGAAGCATTTCAAAGACAGATAGGTGGGGAATTTGTATCTGAAGAAGAGCTGGGAACACAAAAGCTGTGGGCTGCCACCTTGAAGTCCAAAAAAAAAAAAAAATTTCAAAGGTTACTGAGAAATATTTGAAATTCAGTAAGAAGCACATGGAGTCTGAAGGAAAGTACGTACGTTCACAAGGAAAACGTCACCAGCCCTGCCATGTCTTGAGGTATAAATGACAAGGACACTTTTGTAACAGCTGGCTTTTAACTGCTACTCTAGCATACACAGAATTGAACGTTGACATTTATTATATTTAAAAAATGTGTTATTTGTGATGAGAGGTTAGTTGTGGTGTGGGTTTAATAATTCACTCTGCAACACAGATTTCCCATTTCACGCTTTATAATGCCACATTGGACTGTGCCAACCTGACCCTAAGTGGATCCCAATGGCTCACAGCTACAACGGCTCAAATACAATTCCAGGCCCGGCTGCCATGTTTAATGTTTTCCGAGTTTGCGCAGGGCCATCTCAGTTACCCGAGGGATGTTTGCGTTAAGCTAATCGATGACACAGTGACACATGCGAGTGGCGTGACCTGTGGCGCACTGGCTTCCCTTCTAGCTCTGCTTCCACCTTCTGCCCATTGCCACCAGGTAACCTTAAGCTTCCAGCAGCCATAAAACAGAAAGAATGGGTTAACAAAATGTGTGGAAGGACAACGACAGGACCCTAATGAACAAGACCAGAATCCTAAAGCAGAGTAACACGACCAGACAGGAGTCCTCCAAAGGCAAAGACGTGCAACCACCACTACCATCTGTGTGTGCCCGAGTTCAAAGCCTACCAGAAATGAAATACCTGCTACCTAAATAAGTACAGGTTCAGATTTAAAAGACGCAGAGAAAAGACAGACACTAAAATTAGCAGATCTGACGGCGGCCCTTTCTGTGAAAAGAAAACCCGTCGCCTCAGCAATCCTCGAACCGTACATTTCATTTTATATGTCTGGGGCGGACACCTAATTGTGCTAAATGGAAAAGGCACTTCCAGCACAGACAGGAGTTTATATAAAATAAAAAGGCAGAAAGGTCAGATTACTCTGATAGCATTCAATTCTATTCTTCTACTTTTCATTCCTCTCATTTACATGAGAACTTCCGCAAAGGCTTTTATTCTGGAACTTCTTCATTTTCTTACTGCTGTCTATTTGGCGGACGCGTTTCCCCTCACTGACTTACAACTGTTAACACAGAGTTAGAACGGCACCTCTGGTTTGGAGTCGAGCTCTGGTGTGGCTGTGTGGGCCCAAGAGCACTCGCCATTAAATCCAGGGTGGGCTCCTGCCTTGCGGCCATGCTGTCTGTGTAGGTCACATCTCCCGCAGAGTTACACGTGGATTAGTAAACTCAATGGCCCGAGAATTTAATGAGCCTGAGTAGGTAAGATTATTAATTCACATACGATAAATATTTCTAGTTATTCTTGGTTTTATGTTACGATGCCCAATTTATACATCGTTTTCATAATTATGTTTGCCAGAAAATATTTCTGCCAGGAGAAAAAAAAAAAAATCACTAAGTTTTCATTTAAAGTTGGTGCTTCTAAATGCAAACCATCTCTGTTCAGATGGGCATTTTAAGTTGCTTACAAAGGTCTGTCTGCGCCCCCCACTAAAATGCATGCATGATGTAGATGTTCACTAGGGTGCCAACGAACAATATGCGAAAAAAGTGAAGTCTTACCCTGTAAAAATGTTCCTTTTCATAAAAATGATACATGAATATCAACATTTACTGCGGTGGGCTGGCGCCCTGCCCGGGGTTTGTTTCCTGCCTTGTGCCCTGTGTTGGCTGGGATTGAGACCCCCGTGACCCTGTAGTTAGGATATAGCGGGTTGGATAATGGATGGGCATCAATGTTTACTGGTGGCACAATGCTTCTGATGTCATCGGTATTTATTGTAAAATCCCCTTTAATGTAACTATTATGCTTGTTACTGACAGGTGTTGTACTTGGAATATTCAGCATAACTGAGCTTTTAAAATAAATGTGTATTGTTTTTATCTACGCCTAGCGTTCACTTTTGTTGCTGTGACGCTTGTTCGCTTCCCGGGTCCTCCCTGCCTGTGTGGAGTTTGCATGTTCTCCCCGTGTCTGCGTGGGTTTCCTCCCACAGTCCAAAGACATGCAGGTTAGGTGGACTGGCGATTCTAAATTGTCCCTAGTGTGTGCTTAGTGTGTGTGTGCCCTGCAGTGGGCTGGCGCCCTGCCTGGGGTTTGTTTCCTGCCTTGCGCCCTGTGCTGGCTGGGATTGGCTCCAGCAGACCCCCGTGACCCTGTGTTTAGGATATAGCGGGTTGGATAATGGATGGATAATCTAGAACATAAAAACACAACTAAGCCACAGAAAAAGGAAAAGGACATAAATATAGTGTACTGTACACTGTACTGCAGTAACAGAAAAAAATGGGTGTAAAAAAATTCCCTCCCTTTATTCCTTCTGATCTCTTTACAATGTCCGATTTTACTTCCATCGTGATGGTTTTCCTCTTCTTCGGAGCACTGCCTTTCGTTTAGGAGCCATTATAAGGGCCACAAAGTCGCCAGACAAAGCCACACAAACAGAACACTTCCTCTTCGCAGTTTACATTGTTCAGGTACCCATTTCCTTCATCATTCCAACCGTACCCCCATTACCATGTCTATCGAGGTGATCACCATCGATCAAAGAACTGTCACTTACCGAGTGGTTTCCATGCCCAGAGATGGCACCTGCCTTTTCCATTCTCTTTGTTACATATTGCCCAGCCATATCAGGCTCACTCTTAATATCCGGAGGAACATTGTGTCTTATGTATTGAATGACTGGGACAGGTTCAAGGTGTGGACTGATGACGGTACAGGAGATAATTATACTACACAGGAGCACTAGAAGAGTGAAATGCTTCAGCCCTTCACCTATGGTTCTGCATGTGAGTTGATGGCTGCCGCTGAATTGTTCGGTTGGTGCTTTCAAGTGTACCGAAATGGCCAAATATTTTACACCTTTGGACAACCGCCAATGCCTCTTAAACATCTTAGCTTCACAGGTGACGATTTCAGTAGTGGACACTGTGATGTTTATGAATGTTTAAACTCTCAAAAGCTGGATGTGATTTTATCGATGAAACCGGTTGTGTGCTTACAACGCTTGACAGATGCCGAATGTCACTTCAACACAAGTCCTACAAATACTGTCGTAACTGAAACAAACCATGAAACTCAAACCGATTATGACAGCAGCAATCCAAGCTGTGAGATTTGAGACAAGATTACTGTTCACATGGCCGACTGTACGTTACATGCTCAAGAGTAAGCTCAGCGCACAGCTTGGTCATGTTACAACCGGAGGGCTGAACTGACAACGTGGCATACAAAGAGATCCTTAACAAATAATTATTGTTATATTTTCCCTCAGTTTTAAAAAGGTTTAATTGTCTTCTTAATAAAAATTTTAAGGCAGTACTTCGCCGCTGCGAAGCGCGGGTATTTTGCTAGTGAAGCATATATTTCAGCTCATTGCAGTGTCAAACACCTGACGGTGGTCAATGATGCAGCGGAGAGAGGGGTGGCACTGATTCAGTCATTCAATTCGGCCATCACAAACCAAGAACAGCAGCAGCAGCAGCAGCACCTCCTACAAGTTGTAGAAGACCATCACAAACAGTTTCCAGCACCAACAAAAAAAACTCCTTCAGCTGGACAGAACAGTCCCATCAGCCCGCTTCTGATTCTGCTCCCACGGCCCAGATTTTCACTCACCCACAATGCACCTCTGGGCTGGTGTGTTCAGAAGTAGGAGAGCGTCTTCAAATGTCTGCGTTTTCAGGGAGTTAAAAGTGCCAGCCAGGGTTGTGTGGATGAAAGGCGAAAATGGGGACCAAGGTCTGCACCTTTAAATGAAAACGCTTTAATGTGGACAACGCCCGAGTGAGATCTTTTCTTCCAGAGATTTCTGGCAGGGTTGGTTGGGACTGAAAGCTCTCGAGTTAACCAGTGATTGGTTTACTGTACCAAAACTGTATTAAAGTTACGAGGTGTGGCAGAAAAGTAATGAGACTGATTTTTTATTTACCAAAGTTTTTATTTTTTTTCAAACATCAATGTTATCCCCTTCAAAGTAGTTCCCTTGGGCAGCTACACACCGATGGAGACGTTGTTCCCACTGTTGGTAGCAGCGCTGGAAGTCTTCAACCGGTATGGTCTTCAGCATGTCCGTTACACTCTTTTGGATGTTTTCTAAAGTCCCGAAATGACGTCCTTTGAGGACATTTTTCAGTTTAGGAAAAAGGAAAAAGTCACACGGACTGAGGTCAGGTGAATAAGGGGGCTGGGGAACCACAGGAATGCGTTTTTTCGATTGTCCTTCTGCTCAATTGTGAGGTTTTTCGGCACCATTTTGGCACAGACCTTTCGCATGTGCGAATGTTCAGTCAAAATTTGATGAACGGTAAATCTGTTCAAATTTAATTGTTCACTCAACATTCTTAATGTTAAACGACGGTCTGATCTCACAAGAGTGTTCACACGTTCGATGTTTTCATTGGTTTTCGAAGTTGAAGGCCTCCCTGAAAAACTTGAGCTCGGGATAAAGAATGTTCCCCATAGGCCTGTTTTAACTTTTCAAAACGTCACACTTGCCGATTCTCCAAGCTTAACACAAAATTTAATGGCACAACGTTGCTCCAAATTCCGCTGTTCCATTTTGCGTGACGCACAACCAAAAACACAACTTCGCTAACAGCAGTCACAAAAATCACGTAGTTAACGGAAGGAGTTGAAACTCGCACTGAGCTATGGGAGGGTACTGATACACGTGCTCTATCAAGGACAACAGCGCGGCGTTGCCAGATCGCTTGCAGTGTTGCCAGTCTCATTACTTTTCTGCCACACCTCGTACGAGAAAGTGTTAGCACTCTGGCGTTGGAGAATCCCATCACTGCTGAACGCCCCACAAGAGCTGACCTGCTCTACCCTGGGACTTTTAAATTGCAGCCATAGCCCTTCACGACCTTCCATCCTCCAAAACATCCTCAGGCTCTGACAGCACCTACAGAAGACAACAGCTGGAGCAGCAAAGTCAACAGAGGCAGGGAGGGAGACAGGCAGGGTCCTCCTCTCGGCTGTACTCGGACAAATTCTGTAATACGAGTATAGAACGATCGTTTATGTTGCGATTCGTTTTACTTGCTGTGGTTATGCAGTCGTCAGTGGGACTTTGAGGGGGCACCGTAAGCGGAACAAACTTCCCAGCACTGAACCTGAGCCGCTTATGGAGCGAACTCTCCATGCAGGTGAGGCACAATGGCTACTCTGAACCGGCCCAGGGCGAGTGCGACTGTGCTCGTCTCAGGTTGAATCCCGCCTGCCAGGGTATGCCTCGACTCCCAGCATTCCTGTAATTGTGAAGACGGCTTTAGAAAATGAAATTAAAAATAAAACAGGAGATGAAGACAGAGTGAGGCATTGTGCTTGGCATCACAAAATGAGACCGTGGATGGTTTTTAGTCAACAAAACAGCAGACTGCGGTTCAACAGCTCAGCCAACAACCCACCCCGCGTTTTAAGTGTCTGGTTTTTTTTACCCCTTGGCATTACATTCGTGTCTCCTTTTGTTTTTTTTATTTTATTAAAGGCCCATGAGAACATTTTACATGCAAGAGCTCAGAAATAATTTAAACACCCATGAAGTGAAGGCACACCGACCTTGGCCTGCAAAATTACTATCTGCAGAGGATGAAGCCCCGTCTGGAGAGCTTTTATTGAAGTTTTGTTATGACACTCCTTGCTAGAGAAAGAACAGAATTACAGCACAACTGTCTGCATTACTACACGTTGAAAACGAAGGCAGCCGTGTCTCAGAGAAAAGCAAAGTCCAGGCCTGGCAAACCTTCTCCTGTCCAGACACAGGGTGACTCTCAATTACAATTTCCACATCGTAGCCCAGGATTACGTGCAAACCGAGATTTTTATAATACAGATAAGTGAAGAGACACTCTGAAGGAAACGAACACAACTCGCTACTCCAGTGACCTTCAGTCCCGGGCTAACAGATTTCCAGAATCACAGAAAAAAAAAAAAAATCAAGTTTTTACATTTTTAAATAGTTTATTTTTTAAAAACAAATTTTAGATAAAACAATTTTATATGAAATGAAAGAAATAATGCTGATCATCATAATCATATTTAAAAAAAATCTTGATTTTTGCTTATTTTACTTACACAAGCACTTAGTACGAGTAGTAATGCAATATTTCAATGCATACTAAACTAACAAATACGATTATATGTGGTAACCATTTTGGACTTTTTTTTTTTTTAATATAACCTCACTTATTATTTCTTTTTCATTCAAGAGTTAGATAGAGTTAGGTTTGATACAACTTGTAACATGTGTTACGGTTCATATAATACAGCACAATACATGTAAACAGAATGCAGATACGACCTGCCTTATTAGTCGAAAAGTCTTTATGAGTGTCAAGACGAATTACACACGAACAGCCACGACAAGCACGAGAAACAAAACGACGACACGAGTGGACGACGTACACAAACAGCCATGACGAGCACGAGAAACGAACGACAACACGAGCGAACAACGTACACGAACAGCCATGACAAGCACGAGAGATGAATGATGACACGAGCGGACGACGTACGTGAACAGCCATGACGAGCTCGAGAAACGAACGACGACACGAGCAGACGACGTACGTGAACATCCATGACAAGCATGAGAGATGAATGACGACACGAGCGGACGACGTATGTGAACAGCCATGACAAGCATGAGAGATGAATGACGACACGAGCGGACGAAGTATGTGAACAGCCATGAGGAGCTTGAGAGATGAATGACAACACGAGCGGACGACGTACGCGAACAGCCATGACAAGCACGAGAAACAAAACGACGACACGAGCGGACGACGTACGTGAACAGCCATGACGAGCTCGAGAAACGAACGACGACACGAGCGGACGACGTACGCGAACAGCCATGAC
>JANRMT010062816.1:20765276-20806525 GCA_026402145.1 Polypterus bichir lapradei | reverse complement strand
AGCTCGAGAAACGAACGACGACACGAGCGGACGACGTACGCGAACAGCCATGACGAGCTCGAGAAACAAATGACGTACACGAGCACATACGACTCAAACACACGGACTCAGTTGACACAAATTAAAAGGTGCTATGCCAGGCTGTCAACAAAAATTTAACAAGCCTCTTTAACTAAATATTTATTATAAAAATTGAATTAAGATTTATTTTTCTACATGCAATTTTTGTTCAACTGGGATTTTCAAAAGCAAGGCAGGACTCAAATCAGGACGTCTGGCACCCCTGGCTTGGCGTCACTTTATAAAGAAGCACATTGTATTTGCTCCTCACTCAATGGCTGAGAAAAAAAATGTAATCTCATATTTTTATGGCGATCCAAGATAACAAAGCTTCTCATCAAATAGACCAACAATGGACAACAGCAAACAATATAAAACACGTGTCACTGTGAATACTTGTTTCACTAATTCAGCCGTCAAGTTGTCCACTCAGAATGTCCCCAACACGTATAAAGCACTTCTTGAAACGCTCACATGAACAAACACACAATGTGCCCAGACATGAACAAATACTTCAGTTGCAGACTCGTCTCCTGTCGTTATATATTTATATTCATAGTCTACAACTGGAGAACCTCAGAATTATTTAGTGGCATTCTGTGAAACTGCTGGATGAAGTGACCTTCTGCTTGTCGAAGTATCTCAGATACGCACAAGCACGAGGCAGACTCCCTTCCTGATGAAGTTTTTGCTCATTTTTCTTGAGGTTTTAATCTTTAGTTGTACTCGCCTCCCGGTGCACTTTGTCATGTTGCTATCACCTGAATAAACAGAACTCCTGACCAATGAATGAGGCGCATCTTCAATTCAAACCTCATTTGCATTTCAGCACATCTCATTTGTAGTCACGCGAGTGTTTATTTAACAATATTTTAATAAAAATGCACGTTTGGCACATTGTGAGCACATGACTGGCTACGTGCATTGATTGGCACGAGGAACAGGAGATTTTTTGATTTTGTTTGCTATTGTTCAGCATCTGTTTGACCACAAGCTATGCTGTCTCCATTCTTCATGAAAACGTGACTCCTCAGCCACCACTATGAGTCACCGAGCAAAGAAACGTTACAAAAAATGTGTATCATTTTTAAGTGGAGAGAATTCCTTTAAGCAAGAAGTAATTTCTCTTCATTTTAGAGCGTTGATCACGACTAGCATGTCCAACTCTGTCCACACGTCTGACATTCAGCTGACCCGTGAGGGCCCACAGGATGGCTTTACATCGCTTCTTCATAAATATAACTAGGGGGCTCAACCCCCTGCCCGCTTTGCTAGCCCACCCCGGGTTTGGTTTACCGGATATACAATTTTAAGAGATTGTTATTTTCATGAAAATTGTTACATATGCATTATTTTCACTTTTACTTTAAAACTTTAGTAAAAATGATATTTGGAATTAACTTCTCTTCGAGATCGCATTGAATTTTGATTCCGTGTTTGGACTTCCATTGTGACAATGCAATGTATATCTGCCTGTGAGTGAATATCGTTTCTTTCTCTCTAATAAATAAAACGACTTTCTTGAATGTTTATCTGTGCTCTTTCTTCTTCGCTTCGTCGTTGACGTGTCATCTAGAACGTATAAAATTATTGTCCTTGTAAAATTTTTGATAAAAATTAGAGGGCAGGAAGTGTGTCTGACAAAAGCATTCACATGACTGAGATTAGATGACCGTGGTCTCGTTTGAAAACAGTTGTAAGTAGGGTGTGACTTGTAAGAAGCTCATGTTAAAATTCTCCGTCTCACGGGACTTCATATCACGCCAACGTTTTTAGAATCTTAATTCTCGCTGGCAACACGAATTAGATAATCTACAAGTCTCCGACTTAAAATTTAAATCCAAACAATATCTAAATACTTCTGTCATATCACCTGTGTACATATATTCGATCTCTTTTCTCTGTTCCGTTATCTCACCGAGTAATAATTTCCATTTGTTTGCACTAATGCGATCTTTCCTCTCCTTTTTTTGAGATTTTCGAATTTTCGTACTTCCATTATCTCTAACCTGCTCTGCATGTGTACCATTTCTGAATTCTTTATGACGTTCTACTTTGTAGTCTACTCTCAGTCCTTTATTTTCGGCCCCGGGCCTGGTTAAATCTCTTTCTCGCGGGACGTATAAGTGTCTCTCCAAGAAAATAACGTCTCGTCTCCTTCCAAGATTTTTTTTTTATTATAGAGGGACAATAAAATGAATTGAGGTGATTGAATTAAAAATGAAACAACAACTTGGACACAAATGCAGGACCATCCACTAACTAATTTCCCTCAGTGATAATAAAGGCTACGTCCACACGACTACATTTTCATTAAATAACGCAGACACACCCTAAAAACGGAGACTTTTGAAAATGCTCTCCAGAGACGTTCCTTATGCTTCTGAGAAGGCCACCTTGGCTTTGCAGTGCGGTTGGGTGGAAAGGTGCAGTTTGGAAAACGCAGACTGCAGTTGAACTCCGACTGGCGTGTTCTTATTCAGTGGCCTTTCCCCGATTGGATCCTGCTCATTACAACGTCTCATTCTCTGCCTGGTCACCCTTCGTGGACGAGAGCCATATTCCAACATCGCGGGCACAGAGATGCCCGTTGTGCTGCTCACATGTATTCATCTAAAGTGCGTTTTGTACGGTGTGAACGCACCACATGACTTGCACAGACTTGCTAATAATCAGCTTACTGGTCGCCACATTTGTTATGGATCCCGTGGCTGGCGGCGTCACCGTCCCTACATTGACGACACGCTCTCTTCCTGCTTCCACCACCGCCCTTGTGCCAACTGTAGGCAAACGTCTACGTCAGAAGCGTTTCCAGTTGTTTTCGTGTAGACGGTAATACGTTCGTAAACGATGTGAAAGCAGAGATCAGTTTTGTGTACAAATTCAGTTTTTAAATAAATACGGATCAGCCGTAGTCTACCTCAAACTAAAGCCTTTAAAGCTTGGGGTCTAAACGGACTAAATTATCTTTTTCACGAGGGGAGATCAAAATGTCTGAAGCTGAGCCTGACAGATTTCATCTGCAGTGGTGATTTTCTAAGTGGCCAAAGATGATGATGATGATGATCTACGTACTCTTCTTCTTCTTCTTTCTGCTTCTCCCTTTAGGGGTCGCCACAGTGGATCATCTTCTTCCATATCTGTCTCTCCTCTGCATCTTGTTCTGCGTACTAAAATGTGCAAATTACAAGTCTTTGGCGTTTGTGGTTTATCGCGTGTTTCTTGTTTGACGTCGATGCCGACAGCCACAAAATCAAGCCTGGCGCTAACGCCAGAGGACAACACGCCTCTGGAGATTCACCAACAGTCAGCGAGTTCCAGGACCGGTGGGTGCCCGGCGTGTCTCTCGAAGAGGACCCGACATCTGGAAATGTTGTAACACAGTGGGATCTGCGTGGCCCACTGTAGAAGACGGACCCCCGTGTGACCTTTGACCCCACACAATTAAGAAACACACACTCGGACGTCTTGCGGCTCAGTAGATTTCCCACTTGCGCCATTCTGACACTTTTTTGATTTGTGACTCTAAACTGGCTAAGTGTGAGAGAATGTGCCATACTTGTTGATGGCTCCTGCCCTGTGCCAAGTGCTGCCAGGATAATCTCTGACACCCACACGACCTTAAGCTGCTTTAAAAGGAGATTAATGCACTCCAGCTTTGTCAAAGAGTAAAAACGTTGCGCGGCATAACCTGTCATTACAAGATTAGTTCCGACTCGCTGCTGGGATGTGATCTTCTTAAATGACCGATCGATGAATAAAACAAGACGACACCTCCAAAGAGGTACTTGAAGTGTCCCACCACACATCAGCCTGGCGGTCCTCTCGCATCAAACAGCCCAGTGGGCTGCAACGTCTCCAATCTGTGCCAGAGGTCGATTTGTGAAGATTTACGGTGCTATTAGAGGCTGTCAGGGCAGAACTGCTGACCAAATCGCACACAGGCTGCCCACTTTTAACTGTCAAACCGTGCCTACTGGATGAGGAGCTGGGCTGTTGAAGAGATGCCAGTTCACTCCCCAGCAGTCACCTCACCTCCCGTGGAAGTCGGCCATTTAAGCTGCCAGTGTTTAAAGGTGAAACAGCACCACATTTATTCCTGCAAGGCAGTACATAGAAGCACAAGATGGCGAGCGGCTCAGAGTGTGGACTGCACAGAATCTGGGGTACAACGGTCAGGTACCTCAGGTGAGGCTGGCCAAGGTAACATCACAACGCCTCCTGTTCAGACCTGCCGGTCTCAATGACTGTAAAACCTCCGCTTATCGTGCCAGCTGTGGGACACATTGATACAAAAGTTCCTATGCCAGCTGACACCGATTCAGGACCACAGGGTGACATGACCGATCACCAAGACCAGATCATAGGTACCCGCGAGTTCTTAAGGAGGCTAGCGAGTGCAGATATAAACCCCTGACACACATTTATAGGAAGTCACTGCGCACTGGAGAGACTCTGAAGGACTGGAAAATGGCAAAGGTCATCCCATTATATAAAACGGGTGAGCGGGCAGATCAGAGCAACTAGAGGCCAGTGAGCTTAACGGGCATCACAGGAAAATGAATGGAAGGAATTATTAAGGAGAAGATTGAGCAACACCTGGCAAGGACAGGAGGGACAGTCAGCATGGGGTCAGAAGAGGGAGGTCACGTTTTACTAACAGGCTGGAATTCAATGAGGAGGCAACAAAAGGATACGACCAGAGAGGAGCAGATGAGATTATTGATGTGGACTTTCAGAAAACATTTGATGAGGTGCCACATGACAGGGTGGGCATCAAACTAAAACAAGTGGCAGTTCAGGGTGATGTTTTTAGATGGGTGCACAGACACAGGAAGCAGAGGATGATGGTGTGAGGAACCTCATCAGGATTGGGTGAAGATAAGAGTGGTGACCAGCAGGGGGCAGTGTGGGGGCCGCTGCTATTTTTAATAAATATGAATGATTTAGATAGGAATATATATCCACCTCCATGTCTCGGTGGTCCTGGGCGTTTGAGGTGGCAGGCCCGGAGCCAGACAGATGAAGACGCGATGACATCACCTGACAAGCGTAGCCCCCATGGTTTTTGTGCAGGTGTATAAAGAGGCGTACCTGCACATGCCGTCGTTCTGCTCTGACCAAGTGCTTTGCAAACACCCTTCCTTTTAAATTTGGAGAACAGGAGTGGTTTGTTGGCGAAGTACCACATCCTAGGTTAACAGAACAAGAACAAACAGAAACAAGATAACATACAGACGGCAAAGTGGAAACTTCCTAATGGCCCCTGGCAGTCCTACTGCACAATCCTGTCAAACTGATCTCAGCCCACGAACTGGAACACTCAAAGTGTGAAGGCCTGCTTACTTCATAAAAATAAAAAAAAATCCCAACATAATAGAGTGTGCCAGCGTGGGCATCCTGAGGGGGACGGGTGTCCATCCAAGATTGGTTCCTACATCAGTTAGGCCCAGCGAGCCCTAATATTGGATTAGGTGGCTACAAAATGCAAATGGGATTACACGGTTTAGGTATAAAGGAATACGAGATCTGGCTGGATGATGGGTGCCGGGACGCCATCTTGGCGGCTCCTGCTCCTGGGTTTTCTCTCTCCTGCTGTCATGGCGACTGCTGACCGGATATTCTGTGCTAAAGTACTTGTGCGGTCGACTCATGGAGCAGAGCTTCTCAACCACAGGGTCGTCTCAGGTTACTATTGTTTATTACGGCAGTGGGTCATTGCACTCGAGCCCCAAAGCCCTGACAAGGGGGGCATACCCTTCAGTTCTGATGTTCGCGCTCGATTCACCAAGGAGGAACCCCCTTCCCCATTGGAAGGGCCACAAAAACATTTTTTGTACGTGGGATTCCCCGACGGTGATCCAGCTAGCAGGACCCTCATTGTTGAGGAGCTGAGTGGCTGGACCAGGCCAAGGGGACACCACGTAACACCTGGCTGCGACTGGACCACCCCGCGTGTCTGCCTGGGGGGTTGCCAACCGGGATCCCAAGCTGTCCAGTGCTTGTCCCACAACCTGAGCTGACCTGAAAAAGTGTGTCGTGACACCAGAAAGGCTGAGAAGCATGATCATGGAGGACTGCACTTGTCACTATTGTGACAGACACCTGGTGACATTGAAATGGAGATTGGGAATTGGATGGACGATAACCTCACCGAGTGCAGCGTTTACAATGGAGTTAATAACCCAGATAGTCACAGATGCTCCCATTCAAAAATGCCATCTATGCCCTTAGTCTGGTAGAGAATCTGCCATATTGGTCCCTGACAAACACACAGAGATTAACCCGATATGGCCATGCAAACTCCTAAGTTAAGGATTTGGTGGTCTGCTCATGCCCACTGCGGGTATGTCATTCTGAACACTTGAATATTGGTGAGAGGCGGCAGCAGCAGGATAACCGCAGATCCACACATTTTTGGCGAGACTCTGAAACCACCGTAATGCTAAACTACTCCGTTCCACCCGATTCCCATGTGTATTCAACAGACACGAGTAACAAAAGGGGACACGTCCACAAAGATAAACTTCCCGAGGCCACGGCATGGCAATCGCAACGTTCTGTCTCAGTGTTTTAGGATTTGCTTAATTTACAGTGGTGTGAAAAACTATTTGCCCCCTTCCTGATTTCTTATTCTTTTGCATGTTTGTCACACAAAATGTTTCTGATCATCAAACACATGTAACCATTAGTCAAATATAACACAAGTAAACACAAAATGCAGTTTTTAAATGATGGTTTTTATTATTTAGGGAGAAAAAAAATCCAAACCTACATGGCCCTGTGTGAAAAAGTAATTGCCCCCTTGTTAAAAAATAACCTAACTGTGGTGTATCACACCTGAGTTCAATTTCCGTAGCCACCCCCAGGCCTGATTACTGCCACACCTGTTTCAATCAAGAAATCACTTAAATAGGAGCTGCCTGACACAGAGAAGTAGACCAAAAGCACCTCAAAAGCTAGACATCATGCCAAGATCCAAAAAAATTCAGGAACAACTGAGAACAGAAGTAATTGAGATCTATCGGTCTGGTAAAGGTTATAAAGCCATTTCTAAAGCTTTGGGACTCCAGCGAACCACAGTGAGAGCCATTATCCACAAATGGCAAAAACATGGAACAGTGGTGAACCTTCCCAGGAGTGGCCGGCCGACCAAAATTACCCCAAGAGCGCAGAGACGACTCATCCGAGAGGTCACAAAAGACCCCAGGACAACGTCTAAAGAACTGCAGGCCTCACTTGCCTCAATTAAGGTCAGTGTTCACGACTCCACCATAAGAAAGAGACTGGGCAAAAACGGCCTGCATGGCAGATTTCCAAGACGCAAACCACTGTTAAGCAAAAAGAACATTAGGGCTCGTCTCAGTTTTGCTAAGAAACATCTCAATGATTGCCAAGACTTTTGGGAAAATACCTTGTGGACTGATGAGACAAAAGTTGAACTTTTTGGAAGGCAAATGTCCCGTTACATCTGGCGTAAAAGGAACACAGCATTTCAGAAAAAGAACATCATACCAACAGTAAAATATGGTGGTGGTAGTGTGATGGTCTGGGGTTGTTTTGCTGCTTCAGGACCTGGAAGGCTTGCTGTGATAGATGGAACCATGAATTCTACTTTCTACCAAAAAATCCTGAAGAAGAATGTCCGGCCATCTGTTCGTCAACTCAAGCTGAAGCGATCTTGGGTGCTGCAACAGGACAATGACCCAAAACACACCAGCAAATCCACCTCTGAATGGCTGAAGAAAAACAAAATGAAGACTTTGGAGTGGCCTAGTCAAAGTCCTGACCTGAATCCAATTGAGATGCTATGGCATGACCTTAAAAAGGCGGTTCATGCTAGAAAACCCTCAAATAAAGCTGAATTACAACAATTCTGCAAAGATGAGTGGGCCAAAATTCCTCCAGAGCGCCGTAAAAGACTCATTGCAAGTTATCGCAAACGCTTGATTGCAGTTATTGCTGCTAAGGGTGGCCCAACCAGTTATTAGGTTCAGGGGGCAATTACTTTTTCACACAGGGCCATGTAGGTTTGGATTTTTTTTTCTCCCTAAATAATAAAAACCATCATTTAAAAACTGCATTTTGTGTTTACTTGTGTTATATTTGACTAAAGGTTAAATGTGTTTGATGATCAGAAACATTTTGTGTGACAAACATGCAAAAGAATAAGAAATCAGGAAGGGGGCAAATAGTTTTTCACACCACTGTATGTGGATGAGGTGCTACGCTCAGGGGCTCGATGGCCGGAGACGTGGCTCCATGTTTGTTTTCTAGTTCATGGCTGATGATGAGGATGCGTCGCTCTTGTTGACGCAGTTTATGGATGTCGGAGTGTTCTCCCGGAGGAGGAAACCAGACACGCGCGTGCATGGAATGTCATGTTAAGATATCGGGGTTTCTGCCTCACCCTAGTTTCGCTGATCAAAGCTGAATGATCCTCTCTTGACATTCAGTGGACAAACAGAATTGGTACAAAATAAATAACTGGACACGGTGGCACAAAGGTGGGCGTCACTGCCTCACTACAGAGCGACCAGTATTGTCATTGACTGCTCAGCCGTCACATGGCCCCCCAGAGTCTGTGTGATGTCATCACCAATCAGCTTAAGTTAATCTGAATGAGGAGTTTCTTCATTGACAGAGGGCACCCTTGTCATATTGTGGACAGGACCGTCAGGCAAGCCAAGAGCAGACTTTGGGTCATCACCCCAATAATGAAAGGTGCATCCCACCGGTCCTCTCATTCCGACCCCCCATACGGGTCAGTAAACACAATTTCTCCGTTTTGCAGACCTGATCCTTCCACAGATGCCACTTCCCCCACCCCCCCCCCCCAGACCTTCTTTTGTTGACCACCTAACCCACGTAAATGTCTCATCTGCAGGAGCAGCAGGCACTCTGAGCTCTACCAGGAACTGCGGTGTCACTTTTAGGTTTGTCCCCAACACCACCCTTGTGTCCGGTCCTTCAGTTTTGACCTCACAAAGCCCACTGCAGAAGACGTCACGTCCGCTGCTCAAAGCCCCACTGATCTGTTCTGTCGGAGGCCTTCAAAGCAGAAGCTCAGCTCCCTCTTAGCCGGGGCCACGCGTTTCTTCAGGTCTCAATGGCCGACTAACTTTATCATTTCCCCCTTCGCCTTCTCTAATGGCAGCTCTCTCGTCTTTTTTTTGCTCTTTACTTTCCAGTTGCTCGCCTGATGAAGGTTGTGCAGCCCACATGTTGTGTTTTTTTAACCTTCTTTTCTACTGTGAATGTAACCTTTATTCCCCCCACTATCCCCCCCAATGACCACAGTCAGACCTACCATGAGAGCGACTTGAGCGCACACCCTGGGGGTCCCGCTTGTAATGTTCTGTCACACGGCAAAGTGAGTAACGTCAGGAAAAGCTCAGGTGTTTAACAACAGTGCAGACGCGTACAGCAAACCGCCGTCCACAACAAACCTCAAACCATCTGCAGGAATACAAACGTAGTCAATCCCACTGAATTAAAAAGGAAAACAAAAACCAAATTGTGGTCGGTTGGCACGGGGGGAGCTAAGACAGAGCAGGTGCCCAGCTGGTCACCTTCATTCAAGTGACGCATTATTGTGCCACAAGTCAGGCAAAGTCCAAACGGACGGTCGTTAAAAACGAGAACCCAGAAGTACAGCGGACCACTGACAAGAGGGACAGAGGTGAAGGACATTATTCTGCTGAGATCTTTCCAAGGCATTTTCAAAACAAACCAAAATGATGAATTGAACAACGGAGAACAACAAGACAATCGGGTCAGGAAAAGGCGAAAAGCAAGGCCACCGAGACAAATGAAGACGTACCGAGCAGCGCCAAAGCAACGAGGAGAGTCTCGCACTTGACTCAGTTCAACCATGTCAACCCCAAACACTCGTCACACGTCACCTGTCAGCCACAAAGTGTCACAGTCCCCTTCAGGACACGTAATCGAGTTTCACCGTCCAGAGGAGGGTGGACTTCAAGTAGATGTGACGCCGCACTCATCAATTCATTTCTTCCTTTCATTCATGAGCAGTTAAAGGAAGGGGACATCGAAGTGACAGAATTCGACTCCACTCAAGTCAATGTCATTTTACTGTCCTGGGAGGGAAACGTGGCACATCGGCAGGCTGTACAGAGAGACCACCATGGACCCTAAAAACACATCCACAAAGATCAGAGGCGGCAAAGAGAAACTTAGGAGGAATAACTAAACGTAGCGGCGAGCGTAACACTTACAGTAAAACATCAACCCAACATTAAGACTCGACTAACGATGGACGCCAATGCCAGCTGATCATCCCACCAGTTTAGGCTACGGATGACAACAAGATGAAAGATAAATTTTGGCATTTTGTTCTTTCTACTTTAATCCCTGTACCTGATTTATCTCCGGCGTATGCGATGTTTTCGTGTGCATATGCCTGTGGCTAGTGGGGTGGCGAGCCGACGCTCGGGGGTCTTCATCTGGCCTTGACAGTTAGAACAAGTCAGTGCGCCGTCCCCCCGGCCCGTGTCTGAACAGGTCTCGGCTCTCCTTACTGGATTAAGTCGCACAGCCGTTTCGATTACTCGACGTCGTACGTAAGCAGCATTCGTACTCCAGTAGCCTGAACTTCCACCAAAGCCTGAAACAATGGCCTGCCAGCAAAGACGGACACTACAATGGAATGGCACTGCGCCCAGCTTGGAGTTTAGTGCTGCCAGGAGAGGCTTTGGCTTGTCAAACTGATAAAAACACAAAGGATTCTGGGGAAAGCAGGGCAAGGGGTCCGAATCCTGAGTGGACTCCATGTGTTCACCCCAAAGATGTGCAGATTAGATTAACAACCGGTGCTGTGACGGAGGGAAGGTGACACGGTGCGACGGTCTCTGCTAGTCTCGTCACTTTTGCTCACAAATGTAGTTTATTATTTCATTTCTATTATAGACGACGCTGCAGTGACGTCGTGTGCCGTGCATTGGGTTGTTTTGTTGCGTTTATCTCGTTATCTGTGTGGATGTAACGACGAGAGAAATTCCCAGCCGCTATGCTACCTGACAATGAAGTTCACAAGACTGAATGTGGTGCACATAAATGTGCCCGGCGATGGACTGGCACCCCAAGGCAGGCTCCATCGATCCCCGTCTGAAATCCTCTTACCCCGAGCAGAGTCACAGGGTGGCTGAAGCCTAACCCAGCAAGCATCGGGCACAAGGCAGGAACAGTGGCACCCAGGAGCGGCGCCAATCCACCTACTTAGTGTCAAATGATGGATGGATATCTCTGTCCGGTTTATGGTTGAAGGGTGCGGTGCCACGTTAGCCATTATGGATGCAATGAGAAGTGAAGCCCGATGAGCTCTTTTGATTGGCTAAGTGAACTGATTACAGCATGGAGGCTTTTGAGGGGCTCAGGCTCCTTCTTCAGGTAAGTCCTGGTACAGAAGCACAGAGTCCCCTGTGTGTACAGAACTAGGAAAGAAACAAAAGCTTTAGGTGGGTCATCTTCAGCCTAAGATTCATTGAGCCGAGTCGAGACCTTTTTGATAAGACATCTGCCAAGTAAAGTCTTCCGAGTTTTCCTTACAATGTGGATCATACCGACCGAGTCAGTTAGAGGGAGCCAGGAGGGGCTTTGGACGGTCAAGTGTACAAAAACACAAAGGATTCCAGGCAGAGGTCGGGGTCCGAATCCTGAGTGGTCTCCCCAGCTCATCTCTGCTCATAAAACTCTCATAGGAAGGCGTCATTTTGGGAAATGTGCTTCTTTTTAAACTCGCCAGCTGTGAAAGTGGGTTTTAATTTCGTGCCAGTTCCTACTGGGATCTTTTGCCCCTGCTTCTTAATTAAAAAAATAATACATGTGACTGTCACCGACTGTCACCAGGAGGTCGCATAAGCTGCTGACTGCTCTTTGGTCGACCATCGGTTTGTCAAGCAGATTATTTTTGTGTCACTTTAGGGAAATCAGCACAACTATCGGCGTTCGCCTCGAGCTCTGCCTTCATTTTACCGGCAATCGGAGACGCCAGAGGCAGAGAGAAGTTCGTGAGAAGCCTCATCCACTTTTTACAGACTAGGATACAAAGAGCGTGAAATCTTCGGTAGTTGATGAGCGCAGCAAAATAAAAAGCCGTAAAGTATAAGAGAGAGGACGGGGGTCGGGGCGTTTAGCTGCGATTATTAGTAAGAAAGAGACCTGCTGGCGTTAGGACGGAGCGCTGAATGCCGTCCGATGCGCTCGCGTTTTAAGTTTCTTTTCTACGGGAGGCTCAGCAGCTCGGAAGGACATAACGAGCGAGCAAATAAACTTCAAATGCCGAAGGGGTGAAGCGCTGCGCCCATCGGCGACTCGCATTCTTGGCGGGGTCACTGAAAGGGGAACTGCCGCTAGAAGAGACCACCGATCCGACTATTCGAGCCTGCCGGTATCTACTCGAAGCATTCGCCCAAATAATAAAAGCCTTCACTTTCTCCCACCCGTGTTGCTCTTGAAATCCAGGCGAGCGAGGGAGTTGGCGCTTTTTAAACGACCGTTTCGAAGTTGTTCAACTACAGCCCTCAGCATCGGATCGGACTTCTCCATTTATCAAAGCCCCACGGACATAAATGTCACTAAAGCGTCCAGCTGCTCAGCTAGCCCCTTTCAAGCTCAAGCGCTGTACATTTTAGATTGAAAATCACTTAATTACTCGGAAGTTAAAGCACCGAAAACTCAGCGAGCCATTTTTTCCCCTTTTCTTAATAAGCCCCACCCATCCCCGGCATGACTGCGACTTTCAATTGGATGTCTTGTGACTTCCGGTGCGGAAGTTCGTTATCTCATTGGCGGTCGAAGATGCCAATCACTGGACACGTCTGCCCACAGCTCCCACCCTTTACAATCAGCTGTAGTTTGGCTGCCTGGGAGCAGTCAGTTTATCGTCTCGATGTTCTTAATGGTCACTTAGTTTGTAATAAAACAGTGCGGCGGGAATTAAAACCGGTACAGAGCTTACAGTGGCGAATGGCGACTCTTACCGGGATATCCTTGTGAACTTTCCACTTCTCTGGACCCTCGCTGTCTCCGTGCTGACGGTAAAAGCGCACACATACGGAGAACCGCTGACTTCCACACTCCTAGGAACCGCCGATCGCCGACTGACTGAACACCAAAACCCCACCTTCATGGCCGATGAGCGGAGAGGGGAGGGGAGGGGAGGGGAGCTGGCCGGATGTGAGCTCAAGTCGCGCTTCAGGGAAAAAAAAAACAAAAAAAAAACCGGTGACCAATAGACGCGTAAAAAGGGACGAGAGACACGGGACTTTACAGCGTACACCGTGGGGTGGGCCGGGAGGAGATGTGCCGGAGAGTCGTAGTTTACAGCAGCGGCTTTCAAGTTCAGTCCTGCGAGCCCATCGTGGCGGCCCGTTTTCTTTACACGTAGTTTAATGGGCAGAGAGTCCTGTTCTCTCGAATTGATCTCGTAACCTGGCTTTATTATTTTCTTATTCGAAAAATAACAGTACAGCGACATTTACAATTATTAGAAATTTCAATTTTGTCATAGCACTGCATGCATAATTTAATTTTCTATCCATCCATCCATTATCCAACCCGCTATAGCCTAACTACAGGGTCACGGGGGTCTGCTGGAGCCAATCCCAGCCAGCACAGGGCGCAAGGCAGGAAACAAACCAAGGGCAGGGTGCCAACCCACCGCAGGGCACACACACGGGACAAATTAGGATCGCCAATGCACCCAACCTGCATGTCTTTGGACTGTGGGAGGAAACCCACGCAGACATGGGGAGAACATGCAGACTCCACATCAAGGAGGACCCGCAAAGCGAACCTGGGTCTATTTACTGCGAGGCAGCAGTGCTACCCACTGTGCCACCATGCCACTCTGGGCAGATTTGTGGCAGATGTCAGTAAATGTAAAGAATTACACATCCATCCATTATCCAACCCGCTATATCCTAACTACAGGGTCATGGGGGTCTGCTGGAGCCAATCCCAGCCAACACAGGGCGCAAGGCAGGAAACAAACCCCGGGCAGGGCCGCACATATAAACACACCAAGCACACACTGGGGACAATTTAGGATCGCCAGTTCACCTAACCTGCATGTCTTTGGACTGTGGGAGGAAACCCACGCAGACATGGGGAGAACATGCAAACTCCACACAGGGAGGACCCGCAAAGCGAACCCGGGTCTATTTACTGCAAGGCGGCAGTGCTACTCACTGCGCCACCAACAACAACAACAACAACATTTATTTCTATAGCACATTTTCATACAAACAGTAGCTCAAAGTGCTTTACATAATAAAGAATAGAAAAATAAAAGACACAATAAGAAAACAAAATAAATCAGCATTAATTAACATCGAATAAGAGTAAGGTCCAATGGCCAGGGGGGACAGGAAAAAAAAAAAAAAACCATGCCACCCTGGGCAGATTTGTGGCAGATGTCAGTAAATGTAAAGAATTACACATCCATCCATTATCCAACCCGCTATATCCTAACTACAGGGTCACGGGGAGTCTGCTGGAGCCAATCCCAGCCAACACAGGGGGCAAGGCAGGAAACAAACCCCGGGCAGGGCACCAGCCCACCGCAGTTTATTTTTCAGAGTAAAAATAGGGGGTCTGAAAGTCAAAAGTCCACCTCATGAGAAGGAGTTAGGAGTTGTGGTGGGCTGTCAACGGCCAGACAGGGTGCAGAAGCCATTAAGGCTGTCAGGTTATATAGCGCCTTGATGTGTGGAGTACAAGTCACTGGAGGTTCTGCTCAGGCTTTATGACACACTGGTGAGGCCTCATCTGGAATACGGGGGGCAGTTTGGGTCTCCATAAAGGACACTGCAGCACAAGAGAAGGTCCAGAGAAGAGCGACAAGGCTGATTCAGGGCTACAGGAGATGAGTTATGAGGAAAGATGAAAAGAGCTGAGCCTTCACAGGAGATGACGAGGAGACCTGAGTGACTGAAGGGTTTAAAATGATGAAGAGAATTAGAGCAGAGGATCGAGACGGTGACTTTAAAATGAGTTCATCGAGAACACGGGGACACAGCTGGAAACTTGTGAAGGGGAAATTTCACACAAACGTTAGGAAATAGAGAAGCGCAGACACATGGAGTAAATGACCAAGTCATGTGGTTGACAGGAAGACTTCAGGGACTTTTAAAACTCCACTTGATGTTTTTTTTAGAAGAACTAAGTGAAGAGGACTGGCAAGCTTTGTGGGGCTGGATGGCCCGTTCTTGTCAGAATTTGTCTAACGTGTCACACCAGCTAGAACTTAATGGCCTAAATGACCAGAGACCTGAAAAAGCAGAATGGAAATCAGGATGATGAAGAAAACTGTAGAAACCAAGATTAAAAAAAGTATTTGCCCCGTTCTGATATCCTCTATATCTGTCACAACGAATGCAAAATATAATCTCCAGTAACGCAATGAAACAGAAGAGACACCGATAAAGGTTTGGGACACCGTCTCATATGCCATCTGGTGGTAACGCGGATACCCAATACAGCGGGTACAGAACAGACATTTGAGAGACAGCAGAATGAGGGGCTTTTATGGAGACAGGAAATGACATGGATGGACGGTGTGACGATGGAGATGACAACGTAAGCAGGGGACGGAAATGAGGTCTATCTGGTGGGCCCACCACCTGCAGGAGTCGTCGGAAGGGTCCGGTGCATTGTGCTTTGGTTGGCAGTTGAAGGCAGATGTGCCATAGCAGACTGACAGCTCCCTCTAGGGACATGGACACATCTGGCAGTGAATGGAAGCAGGAGGCGGACAGGAGCCATCAACCAAGTGGAAGAAGTGATCTTCCTCCATGGGGTGCCTTCGAGACGCAGTGAGGAGTGCAGACATTCAGGGGGAGCTCAAGTCAAGCCGCTGCTGCTCCACACTGAAGGGGTCCAGTTAAGGTGGTCCTAGTATCTGACCAGGGTCCGTGCTGCAGGGAGGAGACCTCAGGGCGGAAGCAGCAAATGCAGGAGAGGTGACGTCTCTCAGCTGGTCTGGTAACACCTCGGTATCCCCAAGGAGGAGTTGGAGGACCTTGGAGGGACGTCTGGGCTTCTTCGCTCACCACAACTCACACCCTGATAAGCAGCAGAGCAGACCTACCATCATCTCTAAAGAGCTCTGCGTTCTTCAGATATTCAAGGAATCGACTCATCCCACTTCTGCGTTTCCTGCATGGAAAGCTAAGGGCGCCTCAAGCACCGCCGCTCACTGATCAGACCCCCCAACGCAGCCAGCCCTGTTAAAGGAGAACTTTGGGGTTTTCAAGTCAAAGTTATTTCATCACAGACACACTAAATTGTGTTCCAAAATCCAACATTTTCCATACATTCCAAAAATATTTTGGGCCCACTGGCACTTTACAATACAGTAGTGGTGGTGGAGTCGGGAGGCCCTCAGGTCTTCACCTGATGGTTGGGTTCATGAAGCATTCGGCCCCTTTGACTATTTATTTTATTTGAAATGGATGAAGTTCACATCCTCACCCATCTATCCACACTTAACATCCCATCATGACAAAGTGACGACGTGTTCAGGAAGATCAGCAAATTCATTAAAAATACAAATCCGGAGCCCCTCATCTCTAGAAGTATTGATCCCCTTTGCTGTGGGCTCCTTGAGATGTTTCTAGAACTTGATTGGAGTCCACCTGTGACAAACTGAACTGACTGGACGTCTTGAACCCGGGGGTCCCACAATTCATACTGCATGGCAACACAAATACCAAGCCGGGAAGTCCAAGGAACTCCCTGTAGCCCTCCACATGGATCAGATTGTGGTGAGACGTAGATCAGGACAAGGGGATTGAGAACATTACTAAACCTCAGAGGCCTCAAGAATTGTGAAATGGAAGAAGTCGGGACCACCAGGACTCTTTATAAATAAAGTGAGTCACCGAACAAGAAGATCCTCAGTGATCACTCGGACAGAACTTAAGAAGTCCGAGATGGCAGGATGGCCACCTCAGTGGCACTGCACTCCATCAATCAGGCGTTTACGGTGGACTGATGTGACAGAAACTGTCAAAGGACGTGGAGCCCGAGGAAGACGAGACAAAACTGGAACTCTTTAGACAGAACTGCGAGCACTGGGCCTGGCCTGGCCTGTCCTGTGTACGCTGCAGACCCCAATGTCCCCTCCATAGCAGGCCCATTAACAGAAGCCACTTGAAATAAAGGGCCTTTAACAAAGCCCTCCGCCTGGACGAATGACCAGCCAGCCAGCCACTCTGCCAGTCGGGGTGGGCTGAAGCCGTGCGCTCGCTTGCTCGGCTCGTGGTGAGGCCCGCTTTCCTGTTTCCCTTCTGCTGCTCTATCTTTGGACAGCAGGCTTCCTGGCAGCAGGCTGACCTTGGTGATCTGCTCAGGTCTGTCACCAAACACGTCCTCGCCATTGTCCAACATCGACGAGTTTCCTCCATTATATGAAGGATGGCTAAGCTGGCCAAGAAAAACAAACTCCCCTCTGGAAATGTGCAGCATCTGAAGAGGCGTTAGGATTCCCCAGACCAGCGTCCAAATAGCCTGGAAGTCCCTCAATAACTTATTTCTAAACGGGGTCCCCATACAGACCTTACTTTGATGGTCATTAAACCAAACTACAAAAAGCTTCAATGGGGACCCCTGGAATGGCTTAGCGCCCCCCCCCCCTTTGCAATTTCTGGATTTGCCACTACTAAGAATGTCACTTGTCACTTTTATTTATATAGCACATTTAAAACAACATAGTAATGCTGCGGCCAAAGTGTGAATGACTTGCACTAAACCCTAAATGGGCAACAGCAGCGCAAGGTCACGTAACACCTCAACACCATGAAATGCCTACAACGTCAGGCACAAAAACAACCATAGCAGCACCGGGTATGCGAGGGGCAAGATTAGGGTTCTTTGATTCATCGTCTCACCTACGCCATAGCTTTGCAGGGTGCAGTTACACTCACCTCAACATGGGGGCGCTCTTCGTTGTTTCAACCAAGTGTGACTCACGGGGGCTGGGGGGCTGACAGGACCTACATAATATCGGAGACCCTTTGTGGTGTGGATTTAGAGCGCGAGGTGCCGGAATTCTGAAAGAATAAAAGTTTAATAAAGCAAACAGAGTATCGCGCATGCGTGGAGAGCGCAGCCCGCGGACCAATTTATCTAAACTGCCAGACTTTGGTGATGTGGGAGGAAAACCCACTGAGATGAGCAGAAACTCACAGCGATGGGATTCACAGCCAGTATGTTGAGATAGCAGCAAGCCCCCCATAGGCCCCGCCCCCGGCCCAATAAAACGGAACTTTGGCTTTGCGGGTATTCAGTTACATGGCGCTTTAATGGCCCTAAGTTAAAAAGTACCAAGTAAAGTTGGAACTCCGCGGCTCGACGTGTCCGGCCGCCCCATCGCGCCTGTTTCTGCTCCTAGCGCTTTTCATTTCTTTTCTTTTCTCTTCCTCTCCGCCGGCGGCTCGCCTGTCCAGCCCTGCTGAAGCAGATCGAAGCCTCGAGCGCCGGCCTGACAAGTCGGAGTCGAGAAGGGGCGGAGAGTCAAAGTCTTCACACGTAACTGCGAGCTCCGAGAGAAGATGCCGTCCAAGAAGACACGCCGCCGTTTACGGAAGTGAGTGAGTGAGAGGCTCCGGTAAGTACACGATGGAACGGAAACGCGAGGTGCCCGGTAAGCGGATGGCCGCCTGTCACGAGGCCTCGGTCATCTTCGGAAAGGATCGTCGCCAGGTCGCGTGCGCACGAGAATTAAATATCGAACTTGATCGCATCTTTGGGACTTTAAAGGTGCAGAGGGAGTGTGGGAGCCGTTTTTGCGGACAGTGGAGAAGATGGACTGACGTCCCAGGGCGGCGATCATTTTGAACTTTTCTTTCACAGCGGGGGGGGGTCCCGTTAGCGGAGGGGAAGGGCCGTCCATCTTTTCATTTGACCCGCTTCGACTCGCACTGAACCGTTAGACTGCAACTTTTTAAATCACAATACCATCTGGAAGCCGTCGGATTGCCTAAATAAAAGTTTTTCTTAACTTTTCGGACAGCCACAGACCCTCAGAGCCTGATGGGGGGGGGGTGGGCTTCAAACGGAAGAAGGCTTCGCTTGTCATCCGCTAACCACTAAAAAGCCACAGGCGGCCCCGTCTTGTCTTCTGCTTTAGAAACTCTAAGGACGGCACTTTGGATCTTGTTATAGTTTCGGGAAAATAAGACATTGTAATGTGGTCGAACGGGCTGGTTAAGTAAGAACGTCGCGGGAGACCCCCCGACCCGTCACGTGGAGGAGGGCCGGCCCACTCCTCGCACACGCCCGCTGCCGCGATCTTCAAGAAGTTGCGCGAGAGGCGCTGCCGAAGTCATTGTCACGTTGTCACCGTCCGTGCGCTCGTCGCCTACACGGAATGCCAACCTGAGCTGTTGCGAGTGACGTTCTGGCGCAAGCTTGGTTTAATATAGCGCCTTTACACTGTGAACCGCATCTGTGGGCGAACTGCATACACAAAGATGTGGTTACATATTCTGGAAAAAAATCAAATAAATGCATAAATAAATAAACTGTGGCGCACTTTGAGGGTCTGCGTTCTCCAGTCACAACACAGAAGACGCTGGACCCGCCCTCTCACTGTTGACAAATGTGAAAGTGACAGTTTTCGTGTCGCGGCTTGTTACATTGGTGGGCGCGCCCACCGACAACAACCCCCCCCCCCCATGTTGTGTGCGCGCGCGCGTCACTGAAAAAATAAAGAAATACATAAAGCAATAAAGAGCGGTGACTCAATTATTTCAACCCACACATTTCATGTTATTACCGATTTACTGGCACATTTCATGGTACTTTGATTTTTTTGTGTCGTGTGACTTTCTAAACCTGTATAATCCAGATTAGGGTCTTTTGGGTGGTGGAGCCAATCCTAACTAGCATAGCGTGCAAGGCAGGAACAAATCCTGACCAGGGTGCCAGTCCGTCGTATGACCAACACACACAGAGGGGCCAGTTTAGCGACGCCAGGCCACGTCACCTGCATGTCTTTGGCCGAAGGGGGGAACCCCCTTGGGCACGAGAGCCTTGGGAGGGCTGCTCAGTTTCTTTGTGTATTTATTTCATTTTGCCCACAAAGGTGAAAGTGGAAGCTTTATTTGATATAGCGCCTTTACACTGGAAACAGCATCTGAAGGTGAATTGCATATACAGGGCAGCAGTTAGGACTATGGAGGAATATTTTGGATAAAATTAAATGTTCAAATAAATACGCCTACCGTGAAATGTTATTGCAACACCAGCATGATATGCAAGCCTAAATATTTATCTCTCAAAATTTGTTTTTTGTTGCTTATTTCTTTATGTTTCGGTGACCCATGACATATGTCTTGAAATGAAAAGTGTCCCTGTCCTTTGTCAGAAATGAGAGGGTGGGCCCTAATGCATACTGACTTGTGATTGGCTGTGGGGACAGAGCCCATCAAGGGGCGCAGTCCTGGGGACACCACAGGCGCAGATGAGGAGTTTAGGGTCGCCGCTTCACGCGGTAATCCTGGGGACTTTGCAGTCGCAGCTTTGAGCGAGTTTGGCCGTCTCCGATATGGCGGGGCACCAGCTCACCCAGGACATTAAATGCACTGTGCCACCCGGCCCAGCCCGGCCTGGAAGTGGACCCTCGGCCATCTTAGCTCAGGCTGTGAGCAGGCTGTGCAAATGAAAGGCCAGGTCACCATTGGCGTGGAGGAGTCACTACACGACTTTTAAAATCTCAAATCTCACACTTTGCTTCTGTGTCTCCAAATCCCACCACATCTCTAAAGAGTACATTTGCTTTCGTTTTTAAAGCCTCAAGGGGGGCCGTTTTCTGCCTCGTTCTCTTGCTTTAGGGGTGGTGGAGTGGTGAAGGCTTTGGGTTCAAATCCCACTCCTGACAACGCTCTGTGACCCTGAGCAAGTCACATCACCGGCCTTGGCTGCAATTTGGAAAAAACAAAAGAAACGGAGACCACCGTCCCTCCAATGCGAGGGGCCTGCCTTAGAGAAGAGCATCGGCCAAATAATGAGATTTAGTAAAGGGGAGAGTGACGAGCATCACACACAATGGCGCTCTGCCAAACACGCGGGACTTTCAGCCATCAAACTACATGGCCGTGGGGGCTCCTTGGAGTGACGGCAGTGCGCCTTTATAGCGCCTCACGGGGGCCTGTTTAGAGCTACCACTCATATAGCGCCTTTCATCATCTCTCTTGCACAGAGCCTTTTCCGTTTATCTGTAACTGTTGTGATTGTGCCGCGTGTTGTACTTTGATTAGTTTACGTGGTGCTGGTGGTGTGGGGGGGGTTAACCCCACCCTCCTGGGTTCAAATCCCAGGACCCCACAGCGTCAGGGTGGCTCTGCAGCACAATTTTGCGTAACTGTCTTCTTTTTATTTTGTGTTGTTCTCCTTTGTAGTGCCGAGGACGTCGAAAGCTCGACCTCCCTGCTTGTGCGATGTACAGACTGCAGACCGAGGGTCTCGTCGACGTGAAGGATGAACGAGTGGCGAGTGGGGGGTGCGCGGGGCCCCCGTGACCGATACAAGCACGCCTGCTGCATTCGTGGTAACTGCGTCTACTTGTATGGCGGCCGTGAAACAAAGATGCAGAAGGACTTGTGGAGGTACAATGTGCGTAAGTATACGGCTTTGGAGCGGCCCCCTCACTTGTAAAATGTCATCGAGCACAGCACCGGTTAGCGTTCAGAAAGGGACCGGCAGGCAAGGCGAATCAAAGATGACCACCAAACACCTGACAGGGCCATGCGAGCCCCAGGGTGGAAATCCCAGGCTGCTGTCCATGTACCGGCGAGGCCTCAGCTGGAGTCCAGGGTGCAGTTTGGGTCTCCAGGCTACAAAAAGGACATAACAGCACTAGAGGGGGTCCAGGGAAGAGCGACTAGGCCGATTATGGGGGGCTACAGGGGATAAGCGATGAGGAAACATGAAAAGAGCTGAGCCTTTACAGTGATGAAGATGAGACCTGACTGAAGTGTTTAAAATGACGAAGGATCGAGACGGTGACTTTAAAATGACTTCACCAAGAACACGGGGACACAGCTGGAAACTTATGAAGGGGAAGTTTCACACAAACATTAGGAAGTTTTTCTTTACACAAAGAATGACAGACACTTGGAATAAGTGACCAAGTAGTGTGGTGGACAGGAGGACTTTAGGGACTTTCAAAACTCGACTTGATGTTATTTTAGAAGAATGAAGTGGAGAGGACTGGCGAGCTTTGTTGGGCTGAATGGCCTGATCTCGTCTCAATTGTTCTAAAGCTGGGGATTTTCAGCAGAAGAATCACACAAGTTAGGGGGGCTGCTAATTCCACATCCTCCTCACCCCAGGACCCCTTAGTCTGATTCTCCTCAGACCCTCTCGCCTCCACGCCAGCTCTTGGTCTTAACTTGGCATTGAAGGGAAGGCAGCTGAACTTGCTAACCGTGGCCCCGACGTCCCAGTTAGGTGACACCGACCCCGATGGCGCGTCGATGAGCACACGGCCGTGAGAATTGCACTGGACTCTCTAATGACCCGGTGAACCTCTAACTTGATCAGAGTGATTGTGTCCCATGACAAACTGGCATCCCGGGCACAAGCCAGGTTCTTCTTGTGCCTGATGGCCCCCCCAACCCCTTTAATGGAACAAGCGGGTTCAGAAACATGGCGGGACGGGTGGGAGATAAGAAGTCCTAAGACAGACTAAAGTCTACAGAGCACACAGGAGGTATGAATGGATGTGGTGCCCTGGCTGGGGTCGGTTTCCATCTTGTCCCCTGCATTTGTCAGGATAGGCTCGAGATCCCCCCCAAAGGAATTAAGTGGGTGCACAAAACTTGTCATTTCAGTTATTGAGGGGCTGTGTGCCAAGCTTAAGAAGTCACACTTGTAATAAAGCGCCTTGAACCAAAGCCTGACCAGTCAAACTCTGACACTCACAGCTCAGTTGGCAAGGAGCATTAGGGGGGAAATAACGTCACGTCATTGGCCAACCAGAGTCTCTGGAGCCTATCTCAGCGGGCACCGGGTGTAAGGCAGGAACAAACCCCCTGGGCAGGACGCCAGTCCATTACAGGGCACACACACACACACAGCAGGGTCGATTTCGCGCTGCCAGGTGATCCAACATGCCTGTCTTTGGCCCGTGAGAGGAAATCCCAAAGACACGGGGAGAACATGCAAAGTCCACCCAGGCAGTTTCAACAAGAACACAGGGACACAGATTTAAAGGCTCAAGTTTTACCTCACAGATAAAACCACAGAGAGATGGAATAAGTGAGCAAGTAGTGTGGTGGGCATCATAGAGAAATGAGGTGACTCGCCTCTTTAATGTTATCTTATAGTTTTGGGACACGTGCTGCACGGCCCAACAACTGACAGGAGGGCCCACGTGGGGACGTCGCCTTTTTAGTGCAGACGTGTGACTTGTCTTGCTGTTGTGTCAGTAAAGTGAGGGAAAGGCGCTATAAACATGGAGTTATTCATTCATGTAATGCTATTTGATGGACTCGATGCTCTTTGTAGTACGAGTATTTATTTATTTATTCATTTATTTATTTAAGTGCTGAATGAGTGGAGTGAACTGGACACCAACACAGAAGAGGCCCCCGAGGAACTAGAAGAGCACACGATGGTGGAGAGCGAGGTGAGGTGCACATTGATAGACCCCTGAATGTGATCACAGAAGTGTAATAAATGAAAACTGGAGAAGCAGGAGTGCGGCTGGCGATGCTGTGATGTCCCCTCACGTTTGCCGTTCTCCTGTAAATTACTCACTCAGTCCGCTCGATTGACCCCCCGTAGCAGACGTGTGTCTGACTTGTGAGATTCGACCCTGGCTTTGTGTTAGAAGTCATCAGCACTTCAGTGAAGTGAACCTCTCCGCTGAGGTGTATGGAAGGAGTCTGAAGTATCGACGAGTTGAGCCTGCGCCTCGTATCACGCCTGCCGAGTCACGAATGGCGGAGGGGCCGGCGAATCGCTAAGAATCAGCAGGGGGATAGCTGGGGATTGGGGAGCTCCTGTGGTGAAGGTGGTTTCTTATTCTTCTTCTAGTAATTGTAACCACAAAAGCCTTCTTCACTTTAGGGGGTCCTTTATATCTTTGGAGGGATGCTGGACTCGGCTTACACGGAAGTGAAGACGCCTCTGTGGATGTATCTTATAGGTAAGTTCAAATTTCCTCTTACTTTTATTTTGGCCTTCCTACCCACCTTTTTTTTTTACTACCATTTCCTACATCACCGCTACCCCATGCCAAAAATGTCCCATTTGCAGTGAGATGCTGTTCAAAATGTCACCTGAAGTTCCTGGTGGCACACTGGGCCGTGTGCTTCTTCCACAGACTTCAGCGCGAGGCGGCGGTTTCTGCTTCATCACATTCTACATCGGCAGTTTGGAGGTCTTCGTGGCAGGTCGCCTGTCAGGTCTTGAGGGGTCGCTCCTGCCTCCCTTTGCTGGTCTTTGGTCACCAGTTTAAGATCTGATGACCAGGTAACTGCAGGATGTGTCCCACGAGGTCTTCCAGTAGCCCCTCATCATTGGTGACACAGTCAATGACGGTAGGTGAAACGTGTTGAGTAGTCAGGCTGTGGTCATCGTCACCCGCCCTGTTTCACTTCTGTATTTCGCCGTTGGCACCGACGATGTCCTTATACAGTCCTAGTTTTGCCAAGCGGCCAGTAGATCTGCTGGAGTCTTTGGAGTATTGAAGCGGTTTCTCTGATCTGTCTTCATGTATCTTCATCATTTTCTTAAACACTTCAGTCTGCGCCTGCTCTCTGTTTTCGTATTAAGCTCTCGTACTCCGATGTGCGGCCCCCCAATGGCTACTGGAGTACAGCAGAGCTCTGGCCAGGCGAGGACGTCCTGCAGTGACGACCTTCACCTCTTCTTGTTTTGTATTTTCTCACAGACAAAGAGCGCTGGAGCAGATGGAGAGGAGCGGCGGGCGGCGTGCAGGTAACAGAATTCTTAACGTTGAATTTATTCTTAGTTTCTTTGGGGGTCTACTGCTCAGCCCAGAGTTCTGCTTTTGATTTTTTTTTTTAATTTAAAGAGGGCAGTTGCAGTAAATGCACATTTCATTTTTAATCTTAGAGCCCGTGCAACAGGAAGGGGCACAGCGCGGTGGTGTACAGAAGCGCCATGCACGTCTACGGAGGGTATATTGACATGAAAGGGTCTTCACAGGACTTCTGGACATTCACGTTCGGTGAGGAGATTCACATCACAAATGTTGCTTGTGGGACTCTGCAGGAGAATTCCAGCCACACCACCATAGGCCAACCTTGGACCCCCCCAGTTAACAAGCAGCTCCATTATAAATACACACAAATCTACAGACATCTGCAGGGGGCCGAGGCCCCTTAAAAATATCGGTGAGTGAGCCCCTGCAATCAGATGGATTGTCCAGTTCAGCGTCACTAGGCAGACAAACACCGATGAGCCCAAACATTACGAGCACCTGCCTAATGTGCGGCCAGAACAGCTCTGACATGCCAAGGGGGCCGACTCTCCAAGACTACCGAGGGGGTCCTACTGTATTGGACACAAGCACATTAGCAGCAGACCCTCAAACTCCTGTTAATTACAAGATGGAGGTGCTGCACATCGGTCTTGTTGTTCAATCACATCTGACGTGTGCTCGACCGGACTGAGATTTGAGGAACACCTTGAACTCTCCCTTCATGGTCCTCAAACCGTTCCTATGGCAGGGCATATCATCCAGCCCAATGATGCCACCTCCATTTGGGTGCACCCGCTCTACAGGGGGTACACGTCAATTGAACGTGCACATGAACACCCTGGGCACAGGCCTTCCCAGCAAGACATTAAGCCCCACCATCTTTGTCATTTTCCCACAATGCATCCTGGTGCCATTTCTGTCCCCCCGTAAACGACACACATGTACTGTATCTGGCCAATGATATGAAGGCACTGAGGGGGTGGAGGGACAACAAAACAGTGTGTGCTGCAAGAACAGGGAATTGTGGGAAGTGGCAGGAGGCCGACTCCAGCATGCATGGGGTGTGTGTCGCCCCCCCCGTCCTTCAGTCGCGCCATTTACTTACTTGATTAACATTAGCGACTCTCACGTCCCGTGCATTCTTTGTATTTTCCTTTAATTCTGTGGGATTCTCTTGCAGCTTTTTTTTTTTCCAATGTGGTGTCTGCTTTTATTGTGTCAGAGAACTCAGAATGGGCGTTGGAAACGTCTTCCTGTGACAGCGGACCAGGACCACGCCACGGCCACTCTGCTGTCACCTATCAGGATGGCATGTATCTTTACGGAGGGCTGACGGGCCTCAAGGAGCAAAGCGACTTCTGGAAGTGGGATTTCAGCAGCCTCTCGTGGTCCCGCATTCGAGTCCTGTGAGTGGGCCTTTTACGTTTTCTCCTTCTCTCTCAATGCGCCTCACACCACCAACGGCTGCCCGGCTTTGGTTTTCTTCTTGCAGCTGAGTGACACGTGCTGTGTTTTTTGCATGTTCTTTCCATGCGTGAAGGGGTCACAGCGGGGGTCTGTGTGTGATGTTTCCATACCATAAAAATAAAGCCATGATGTGTCAAGTCAGCAGGGTCGATTATTAAATAAAGAGAGCAAATGAAATGACGCGGCCCACGGCTCACACTTCGACAAACTCTGCTAATCTGACTGCCCAGTCACATGGTGACCACTCACAAACATGGCCACGGGCCAGACGCCATAGAGCTGCAGGTTTTCATTCTAACCCTTTTCTTAATTAGTGACCGGTTTTTGCTGGTAATTAACTTCTTCTGAATTACCATATATACTTGCATATAATTTCCGGTATTTTATAATGTCGGTCGTATAAGTCAAATGCGGTAAACTCACACTATTGGTCCAAGAGATTATGATATGCTAAGGCCCACCTGAGAGAGTAACCACGGAGCACAAGGCCTTTTGTTTTCTATGTATTGTGCCTACGTGACCACACAGTAATACCCGAACAATTACAGCGATGTTTGCACAGATTTGTGTTTTGTGCATCTCACACCCTCATACACCTTTATTTATCGTAAGAGCATTCCTTATCTACGATCATAAGAAAATATGAAGCTGGTTTGAAATTAAAAGCCGTTGAAGTGGTGAAACAAACTGGTAACTGCGCTACTGCAACAAAAGTCAATGTGTCTGAGAAACTGGTGGGAGATTAGAGGAGGCAAGAAAATGTAAAAAAAAAAATGAAAATAAAAATAAGTGTCGCATTTTTGAACGAGCGTACAAGTCGGGGTCTGATTTTTATGATCAATTTTTTGGGTTTCAAGACCCGACTTATATGCAAGTGTATGCAGTGTTTTGAATTGACTTGTTTTTAAGATTTGTTTCCCCGAATTGCTTTGTCTCTTTCCTTAAACAGAAATGAAATGTGAAGTGAGGGAGCCAACCGAAGACCACCTAAGTCAGGGCCTCAAACTCCAACCAATTTCATTCCAAGCAGTTGCTTAATGAGACACCGAGTCTCGTCATTAATTAAACTCGTTCTCTAATTCCATGGCTTGTTGCTGCTCTCATTGTGTCATAGCAGATATGTCTGAAATTTCTCCTCTTTAAGAGCACTGGGGACCTGAGCAGATTGACGGTCCTGAGACTTGCATCTTTCTTTTCAGATACTGTGTGATGGGCTCAGTTTGCTGGTCGTGTTTTATCTTATTATTTTGTATCTCATTATTGTTTGGCTGCCAATTAAGGGACGGAGTCTTCAAGAGCAAGTCAATTCAAAGGAAGTTAATTAGCAGCAAAAACAGGTCACTAATTAAGAAAAGGGTTAGAATGAAAACCTATAGCCACTGCGGCCCTCCAGGACCAGAGTTGGGCACCCCTGCCCTACAGAACACTCAGGCAGGCAGATGGCAGCTGCTATCCAAATTAATATCAGACTCCCAAAATTCTCCAAAACTGGTAAAGACACAACCTGGCAACCAATCATTCCAGCATCGTCATTCATCTCCTTCGCTTTGGCCTTTTCAGTTCCCCCCCTTTCAGATATTCTCATTGGCCATCTTCACTTTAACTCCCCAAGCACATCATTAAATAACACATTTTCATGTCTTCCTACTTTTCTCCCCCTTTACAGGTCTGGGCCATCCAAACTATTTGGGCACACAGCTGTTACGTTCAAAGACGCCATGCTCCTGTTTGGGGGAGGAGAAACCCAAAACGGCGGCAAAAGCCCCTTTTGGAAATTCCAGTTCTCAGCGGAGACGTGGCAGAGGCTGGATGGCGGCCCCCTTCAACCTAAGTCTTATCACAGCTGCATGGGCTGGGGTGTCAGTTTCCCCCCGCGTGGCGACCATTTCAGCACAACACAGAACTCAAAATCTGAAGCCAAAAGCTGGTCCTTCAAGAACAGGTACTTTCCCTCATTAACTGAGGGGAGTGCAGACCACCAGGATAACGGGATTGAAATGCAGACTTTCAATACGCAGAGTAAAGCGGAAGAGCAGGAGACCTGCGGCACTGGCCAGAAGAGCAGACCCACAGAGGACGTGTCCTCCCAGTACTCGACTGCACACACAAACTCTGTGGGCCAATCAATGGAAGACCCCCAAGACCTTCTGTTAATAGTAGGGGGGAAGCCATTGTCTAGTAGGACTGCAATCTCAGTGTGGAAAATCTCACTTGACAAGGTTTAAGAACACCAGCAAGATGGCGGACAGACACCTGATGCTGGATGTGTGGGGCAGCTGTCGGAATCCCCCTTGTTTGGTGACCAACGCCGACGTCCGGTTTTTGAGATTTACAGCAGTGGGCCAGTGGAGTTTTGTGGAGGCGTCTGTCATGTTCACTTTAAAAAAACGGATTGAGCCAACAGCAAATACACCGTGGGGCTTACTTTGACGGTCATTTTGGTAACAAGGTACCTCGTATGTCGATGAACGTATTTATACAGAACTTGTGTGTTGTCCCTGTGGGGTTACTTGACTTTAATAAATTACGCAGCTTACTTGTGTAACATTTCATGTGTGGTTAGGGTCGTCTTAACAGCACTGTAGGCCCCCCAGGCAAAGCAGTGCACTGGGACCCCTACCTACACAACCACTCACAGGAATAAACATGTAAATGGTCAATAAAGTTAAATGTATATTATATTGGTACTTCCGACAAAATGTGTTTAAACATTAAAAAACCTTGGGTGTACAGCAAAGACTAATTAACACAAACGTTTGAACGCCGCACAAATGTCAACGTATAAATGATACTCAACTGGTAAGCCACAGACGGAGATGGCATAGCGTGAAATTACAATGAATTATTTATTATTAATCAAGTGTTCAACACAAACATTTGTGACATTTCTTTGCAGAGAAGCGAGTTGACGTGACGTTAGTTAACATATACGCCTTTACGTGATGTCGTGCGTGAGATCCATACACAGAGGGGTGACTGCGATACCAAATCAGAGGCGAATGCCCCTTGTAACACAATAACAAATATTTAGAGTTTAGCATAGAATTTATTTATTGACAGCAGGTCACAACATACAGAGATTAGCATGGGGCCCCCCGTGCATTAAGACGGCCCTGTATGTTGGGCACATCCAGAAAGCCCATCAGGGCCTCAGATACGAATAATAAGACCTTGGAATTCACGCAATACTCACCTGGATGTCAGTGCAGGGAGGCCACAACAGCCGAGATGATGGGACCTCTCTCTCTTTTTTTTTCTTTTGGTTGCCAGCCGCAGCGAGAGCCAACTGAAAGTGGGACAAAGATGGCTGACGGCATAAAGAGAACTGCATGGAGAGGCTTTGGCCTTCAGTTGAAAGGCGCATTAAAAGCAGCAAAATAAAATGAAGAGCACTGAGCATCGGGACCTGCAATGAAGCAGTGATGAACGCCGCAATGCTCTCTTCTGTTTGTTCAAGGAAAAGGATTTAACTTCATTACAAGTATGGCTTTCATGTCTCTACTAGAAAGGCTTGTAACGCATTACGTATTTTAAGGACTTGTAACTAAATCCAGTTTTTTTTTTTTTGGTCACATACAATTTATACACACAATATGGTGTGCAGTGAACTCCAATGGCTGTGCCGTGACAGGAATATAAAGGGACAAACAACAACAACCCGTAACTTATAAATTCAAAACTCCCCGTTATAAATACGTAATAAATGATAAGAATGAATCAATATCTCTAATAACTAAACAGATTGAGCGAGTTAACATCTGGGCGTCGTATTTAGCAGAAACTTCTCGGTGGTCTCTCCAAGTGGTGTTGACTGACCACAGCACAGACAGGAGGTCGCACTATAACATGACGTAAGCACAAAAGCCGAAATGTGCTTACACACAGAAAAATCCAGATGCAGGAATCTGTGTGTACTCCAACTTCCATGTTCTTCCGCTACATAAATCCCGGTCAGCATGAAAAGTAACGCACGTGCATGCGCCTGCTGTCCCGCCCCAATTCCTCCCAGAATTACGCCTCTTTGAATATGCAAATCAATATAAATCGCCCTTAAGCTCAGCGTTCTGTGAAAAGACAATGGGAAAAGCACGGGGGAAAATATAAGAATTTCAGCGAATACCAAGTGGAGGCAAAGGAATAACATACTATTTGTTGATTTAAACAGTGGGATAAACAACTAAAGGAAGTTGATCGAGTGACAGCGTGTTGGAGAAACCTGAAAGCTTAAGTTCACAAAGTCACACAGTGCCAGAATAAAAAATAAGTCACATATCAAAGTCACCGTGAAAAGGCGAGTTGTAGCCCACCATCTGAGTGTCGTATGAAAGCTTATTAGGGTACAGACAAAAAAATAGGCAGACAGTGGGGGAAAAAAGCACAAAATGTCAACTTTAATCTCGACCTTTCCACTTTAATCACGTAGTTTATTTTGTCATTAAAGATCACAAACTTCATCTTAAAATCAATTTACTAGTTTCTCAAATCCCATTGTAACTAAAGTAGCACGTTAAATGCTTTGTTTTGTATTTGATCTTCTATGTGCTCTGTGTATGTGAATCACTACGTGCTTCCGTTCTTTCTCTTTCTCCGACAGGACACAGAATCCATTACATTTGTGATATTACAGCTCTCTGAATAATTCAAATGCTGAGATGTATACGTGATATTTTCATGATGACTGGAATGAAAGCACGTTGTTAAACATGGGAACACGTTGGTGCAGTGATTGTTCATGTCTCACACAAGATGCTGCTGCGCCATGCACGATCTTCGATGAAATACTTTATTGTAGCAGTGCTGTCTGTTTTAAACGTACTAACCTGCAATTCCTGTCCTTCCTTTTCTTTCTCCAAATACCCAATCGCCACACAATCATCTCTGTATTAGACGTTAAGCCATCTGTAAGCTTATGACGACGATTCTTCAAAACTTTTAAGGAACATCGAAATATCTTCATAGTACGTGTTTAATTATTCTATCCATCTGTCCTTCCACTGTCGTGCCAGCCTCAGCAAATATACAGCGTGAGGCAGGAACAATCCGTGAACTTGCTAGCGCTGTGGCACTGTGTCCTCACATGTTTAATCATTAACAATACAGATTATTTAAATGAAGTTAAAGTTTTATCTGTGTAATATAATAAACATATTTTGCTGCATTTCATCTTAAAAATGATATTGTCATCATATGTAAATACGCGCTTTATAAAGTGGCACAGGTTGGGTAATATTATAACTGTAGTGCAAGTTTACAGTGAGGTGATTGTACTTTTAAGTACAAAGAGTTCTACAAGGAGCAATTGGAGTGCGTTTATAGTTCTTGGGATGAAACTGTTTCTGAACCGCGAGGTCCGTACAGGAAAGGCTTTGAAACGTTTTGTCGTGGCTGAGGCAGCGTGTGCTTGAAGCTGTATACCGATAATTCTCTTTCCAATCAGCTGCTGCTGTGATTCCCCACTCAGATACAGTGATATAAATACTCCGAGTGGTGCAGTGTGAGTAATATGGAAAATGATCCACTGTGGCAACTCCTAATGGCAGCAGCTGTAAGAAGAAGATGGTGCAGTGAGAGTAACAACGCTAAAGCAGTTATGGTATTTGGAATACTACGGCTATTCCCTGGACCATTATATTGTTACAAGTTAATTACAATCAGATGCATTACACTAATAAACAATATGCAGTTAGTTTCAGTGTATTTATAAAGCCGCGTCAGGAAAAGAAAAGATAACCACGCAGGAACAGTAGCACTGCTTTGACGCTGGGTGCTGCCAGTCTGCAAAACCGAGCGGAGAACTTGCGTACGACAGGGTATGAGGTACCGTGGAAATGTGCATGGCTTTACGTCAAGTTTAGGTTTTGTACATCGCGATTTGAACGTGGAAACGTTCTTACACATTTTTGTGCGTACGCACTGTTTATACATGAGGACCCTGGTCTCCTAGTGTGGACAACTCTTCTTCACTCCTCTCCCTCACGCCAGCAGCCCTGCTGTCCACAGTATGCGACAAACGAGAGGAGGCCACTCTATCCATTTCTTGCCTGATGTCTCAGTTGTCCCAATGTCCCTGCAGATCCTTCTCAAAGGTTATTGAGATTTCTGCTTCAACTCCATTGTCTTAGTAGTAGTTTTAGACTCCCACAATTCTTTGCTACCCGGGGCTGCAGTCCTAAACACACTTCCCCTTCATTTCCACAGATTTTGTCCTCAAGTACAAAATTAGTTGGAAGAATTCTGCTGGACCAACTTTATCAATGACTTGGAGGATTGCGAAGAGCTAATTGGGTCTCCACACCATCTACTCAGTCTGACCTTCCATTGTCTTATCCAGGCCAGCTGGAGCCTATCTTAGCAATCCCTGGGCACAAGGCCGGACCACCAGGTTTAAGTCTCCATGTCTGTCACAGTAGGACGCGTTCTGAAGTCCTCAGATGCACCTGGTTGCTCTGAGTCTCCCGCAGAGAATCAAGTGCTGCTTTGTCTTGATGCACCGCGGTGACCAGAACGGCACACAACACTCCAGAAGTGGCCTCATTAGTGTCTTATACTGTATATGGCCCAAGTGTAATGTCCCTTGACTTATAATCCAGCACTTTTTACAACATATTTTGCCTTTTTAATTGCTTCTGCACATTGCTCAAATGGAGAGAACATGCTGTCAGAACAAACCCACAAATCCAAGTTTACCCAAATCAATCTCATTAATTTAAATGAGGAGTGAAGGTCTACCTAAGGTCGGACCTCTGAGGGTCTCCACTCATGACCTCAGTCTCCTCTTTCCTGGACTCTTATTTGTCTCCTGCCAGTCGACCGATTTGAGTTCCAGTTTTGGAGGTCACCTCCTATTCCAACTACAGTACGTCAAATTTCAAAATGAACCTTCAGTATCCGATATATGCCTGGCACTTCAATCCATTCGGCGTGCTGAAATCCATTTGTTCTCGGTTATTAGTTCTTGTGTAAGCCTTTGCACAAATACACACATCATGAAAGGCACTATATGATAGACAGAATGGGGGGAATGGGGACATCGTGTTCTTGTGAAACTTGTACTCCTGTCATATCATGGGGGGGCAGCCTTATCTGTGAACACCAAATGCAGGTCACTGCTGTCGTGGAGGCCATTGATCTTTTAGCTTAAGTTGGCAAACAGCATCTGTAATAATTTGTCACACATGCAAACGATTCAAATATTTTTTTATTTTAAAAGAAAATCTACATCTTACAAAAAGGAACCGCAGGAAATCTACAGGTCAGATCTACAGGCCAACGTCCATAGAAAAGTAGAAAAGAGAGCAGCATTGTCTAATGCGGCCTACGCTACACTGTGAAATGTACATGGAAAACCCTGGTGTGTTTAATAAAAAAATAAATTACCGCTCACTAGAGAGATTCAGCCAATTGCACTTATATCAAGAGGTAAAAGCACTAAAGCGTGAAACTGCAAGGGCCACGCCCAAGTGTCAGGGTGTCGCAGCCTGCAGGGAGCAATCGTACACACAATCGCACACACTCACACACACACACACACTCAGCTTAGAGCTACTCGCACAGTTAGGGTTCAGCAGGTTCTCTGGGTTTGCATATTCAGTGTAAATTAAACAAATGGTCCGTCTCCACGGACAACTTCAAAACATCATTGTGCCCAATGACCAGTGTAAGGACCAGTGAGATGTACAGTAGACAGTGCAGACTGCAAATCATCGTGAAACACAAATTCCGATGTGCTTACTTGGAGCAGAAGCCTACATGGGGATCGTAACAGTTAGATGAAGCTCCTTCCATGTGTGCTGTTTACTCGTCAACATGGCAGGTGACTCGACGTGCACTTGCTTGGTGTGGGTAATAAAAATGAAGCTGATAAGTTGGGTTTTACTCGGGGAGCCGCTGTAATGAAGCTTTGTCTTCAAGAATGCCTGTGAAGAGGACTTAAAACTACGTAAGCACACTCAACACGTGAATAAACGAGCCAGAATCCTCCAGGTTCTGAAGCTATGTCAGCTGTGGGCTCACCGTTCAGTCACAAAGGTGCCTTCACCGTACTCCTCCTCACCTGGCTGGCAGGCTGACTTCACGACTCCACGTCCCATTCATTTTGTTTTGCACCTCATGCAGGCAGCCACATCTAACAGCAAGTTGAAGTGAACAGAAAGAGCAGAACATAATTCAACAAGACGAGGTTGGTCCTCTTTGTGTCCGTCACCCTCAAGTCCAGTTTCGTGGCTCCCTCAATACAAGTGGGATTCTGCTAATGTGATGGTCATAGAACACAGCAGCCCACCAGCAGGCACAGATACAGCAAAAGTATTTCAAGGTAGAAATGAACTTTCATCTGTTAAAAATAATTTGCTACATAATGATATCCGAGTTAAAAGTAGAGCCTTAATTGAATCCAATGAAAGTTATAAAACGTAAAATAAGAAACCTCTATATTTTATGTTACATATACACTAAATATAACGCGAGAATGGCGGTTAACATTTAACGTCACAGTGCTTTAAATATCAGCTAACTCACAGCGGTTTGGTAACATACGATCAACAGACGTGATTTGAGGCAAATAAAAGACCCGGCAAAATTGAAGGTCACGTCATATTTTGTGTTCACCACCGGTCGTCTCAGAAGATCTTGTGCTCCCCTCACTAAATGGGAGAATATAAATTATCGAACGCTCTCGTCTGGGCAGCAGCTCTGTATTTAAAGAAACTCACTTTATAAAACTGAGAGGTTAAACTACCAAAAACGTAAATCAGGACAGCTGGCGAATATTTGAAGACCTCAAATAACCGTAATTGTCACGTGTGCCTGACTTCACAGACTATGCGGCCTGCCTGTCCGTACTCCGTCTCCGTGGAAGAGGACTTCAAATAAAGCACAAGTTGGGACGATTAAGTAAATAAATAAATCCGAATGAGATGAATCTTTTCAAGAACCCGTCCATCCTTCACATTTCTCTTCCACCTACCGACGACTCGCCGCCCAATTGCTTTCGCGCAGCTCGCCACATTCCACTTTGGGGCCTTGGTTAGTTCAGACGCCTTTGTGGTCCAATACCTGGAATGTCGTTTAGTTATCTTGTGTTAGTGCGCTTGAACAGATCGCCGCAGTTTGTTTCCACACGTTAACGTTTTGGTCTTTTGTGGCCTGTGTGGACGTAATCCAGTGACGGTAGAGAGAGACCGCAGAGGAGAAAACACTGAGACAAGTCCGTCTTCTCCTTAGAGTTCAGTCGTCAGAAGATGCTTGGGCTTTGATGACACATCTTTTGTCTCTGATTTCGCAGCACTGGGGGGGGCAACAGAAAAAATGAATAGATTAACAAAAAAATAATAAAAGACGGGTATCAGGGACTACAAAAGGTTTTCTTACGATCATATCTTATGATCTCACAGATTCTGCAGGGATCCAAAATGAATTATTGTTTAAAACATCTTTAAAGAGTCCTATCATCATAAACTTTACACTATAGATTAAAAACAAATCTGAATAGTGTAACAAATAATACTCAAGTATAAGAGGAACTCCTACAAATAATGGTGCACTGACAAACACTAGAGGGATATTAAGAAAAAAAAAAAAACTTCAAGAAGAGGGAGCAAAGCATCATGGAAACTGAGAACAACAGAAATGCAACTACAGAACATTGGAGACCACCCCAGAGAGTGGAGCAGAGTGCTAGAGGACAAAACAAGGACCTCACATCTCCATGACAAAGTGACTGGGAGACTGAAAAGACACAGCAAAAAATGAACCACCAGCCATCACCTTAAGAAGCGACTCAAACAAACCCATGGCCAGACTCTCGCTGAACTTCATGCTTTACACCAAATTTGGTCGTGGAGGGCCACAGTGGCTGCAGGTTTTTGTTCCAATTCTTAATCAGTCACCGATTCTTATTGAAGCATTTAGTGCTCAAACAGCAACTTTGTACTTCATTTTATTTGTCTTGCTTGTTCATTGCTTACTTTGGTCTCTTTAATGGCTGCTTATTAGCAGTAAGTTTCCGTTTATGCCTGTGTGTTCACCTGGTTTACTAAAATATTAAAACATGAGGTAACGGGAACTGCTCATTCACTTAAGGCTGCAAATCAGTTGGATGACATTAAAATGCGAGAACAACTGTGACGAGGACGAGCCATTCAGCCCAACACACTCGTTCATGGTAGTCATCAAAATATCATCAAGTCGAGATCAGAGGGACCCTAAAGGCCACCACACTACTTACTCACTTTTACTGCTGTCTGTGTTTTTTGTTTTTTTTAAAATACAAAGACTTTCTAGTGTTTGTGTGAAATTCACCCTGAGGTTTCTGACTGCTCCCATGTTACTGTTGCAGAAGTTACCTTAAAGCACCACCACATATCCTTGGAAAGGAAAAAACCTACAATAGAAGAATGAGGCAACATGGCATCAAAGAATAGGACGTCACATTAAATAAAATGTGTTGTTGTAAGGACTGGTTTCTAAATAAGCAAACGGATAAAAAAAAACAAAAAAAACCTACAGCTACTATGGCTCTCCCATCCAGGGCCAAATTTGCAGACCCAACATCACTACATTTTCAGTCTAAAATCTTCTTTTAAATGTAAATGATCTCCGTCCACATTATTGTTTTAACATCATTTACAAAAGCATCTCTGGCCACACTAACATGACCAAAAATGCCTATGAAGTTGACGCTTCCCACACTGGGCATGTGCACATTAGCTAAACCAAGAAGAAGAAGGTGAACCTCCATGCTAGACAATCATTTACAACTCATGTTTATACAGCAACAGCAAATATGAAAAGCAAAAAAAAAAAAAAAAAAAAAAAGGATTAGATGATGAGGTGGAATGGTCATGGAGAGTAACAAATGAGAATAAGGGGAGCAAAGCAGATGAGAAAAAAGCAATCTGCAGGACCCAATCAGGGAAGGGCCACGTGATATGCACAGACCAATCAGAGTGTGATTAGAGCCTGCACTTTCAAAGATCTCAGTTTTCAGCCATCCAGAATGTAATGCTAAGCCGGAGTGTATTCAGGAATATACGGCTCTAGAGAACATTTTCAAAAGTCTCCCTTTTCAGCTAGTGAAGCTTGTTGTTTTAGACCCTGGAAGACTCCAGGATGGAATGGCTACCTGAGTGCTGAGTAAGGGGCCTGAATATTTATGTCAATCTAAGATTTCAGACTCTTTAATTTGCTAAACTTCTGCTTTTGTTTAGTCATTCTGGGGTACTGAGTGTTGCTTGATGAGGGGACAATTACCGTATTTTTTTGCTCCATAAGATGCACTTTTTTCCCCAGCAAAAGAAGGATGGAAATGTCTGTGCATCTTATGGAGCAAATATTGCGTCACAGACTGTGATGTGCATTACCTGACTGGACTCAGATGATGACGATAGTTCTACATCGGGGAAAGAATGCATGTTACACTTTTGCCGTCGCTGTACTTTGTATATGTACATGGGACGCTCTGCAGTCTACTTGTGACTTTACGCTGTAGGAAGTAAGTAAATAAATCAAGGTAAAGAGGTAAATAACATCTGATCTGGCTCTTATATACAAAGTACAGCGACAGCAGCTTCCACCTGCAGCTAAAGACTCTTCAGTACGCGAGTGACTCTCCATGCTAGTGTTTAGATCTGGACGGTGCACGTGCTGAAAAAAAACGTCTAACTGCATTCTCGTACCATTGCTTGCGAACTGAAGTGTCAGTGTGCACTTTTCGTGGCATTACACGTGTATTTTTTGAGCATGCCCATGTCGATCAAACACAGGAAGCTCTGCAGTCTACTTGTGACTTTACGTTGTAGGAAGTAAGAAAGAAAATAAATCAAGGTAAATAACATTCCAAAACATTGGTTTTTATGTAAGTAACATACAAATGTTAATGTTTTGGGCATATGCACCGTCCAGATCTAAACACTAACATGAAGAGTCGCTTGCGTACTGAAGAGTCTATAGCTGCAGGTGGAAGCTGCCATTATTAATGCCTTAGACGGAACTGAAGATACTACCATATATGAAGATAGCGAAGAAAGTGATATCAGTGATTGTGAGCAACTGAGCTTCATAAATTCTGACACTAGAGATGAGGAGTTCTTGGGGTTTCCAGAAAACTAGAAGAGTGCTTGAACCTTAAAAGATTCTCCTCATTTGTTAATGACAGTGATGATGGTTCTTAATACTGCTGTTAACTTCACATGGTTGAAATATTATTCTGCTATATTTTATTAAATATATTACTACACCATTTGGTTCAGAATATTTTTTTTCTTGTTTTCCTCTTCTAAACCTAGGTGCGTCTTATGGTCGGGTGTGTCTTATGGAGCGAAAAATACAGTAATTTAATTGATTTTAGCACAAGGCTGCAACATAAGAAAATGTGACAAAAGTGAAGGGGGCTCAAGACTTTCCTGCAGTACGATTTAATGGAGTGTGCCATGCATTATTTTAACACACTCAAACCTGCTTAATCCAGTTCAGGGCTACAGTTTGGTTGGGCTCAGTGGGTGCATAGGCTATAACAGCAACACTGGAGACAAGACAAGAACCAACACTGGATGAGGTGTCCGTCCATCACAGGGCCCACTCACATGGGGTAATTTTGAATCCGCAGTTAAACTAATATGCTCAAGTTTGAAGATGTTGGAAGAAACCAGAATATCCAGAGTAAAATCCACAAAGACACGGGGAGAATGTGTAAACTCTGCACAGACAGTGCCTGGGGGCAGAAGTAGACCTGCAATGGGCTGGCACCCCATCCAAGGTTGTGTCTTTCATTGTGTTCAGTTTTGCTAACATAAGCCCCCTACATCCCTAAACTGAATTAAATGAGATGGAGAATTCTTGAACTGTAACGTATATCGTACTGTATATACACAAAGAGTTATCAGCTTGCGATAACACAAACAAAGAGATCAAAGCACAACATTAACCAACACATTCCATTAAATGAGAACAGATAGTCCAATTGTCTAAAATACGAGCGGTTAGTCCACCAGACACACCCAACCATATATTAGAAAACAATCAAATGACTATAACTCATGAGAATATAACAAACCTGCACTCATAACTACATTTGGTAAGCTGGTCTCTAGCAGAACAACTTTATGGATTTTACCTCACAGAGGTGACTGTTCTGGTCGGAGTTGACGGAGCTCCAGCTGTCAGCAGCAGAGGTTCGGGGGTCGCCGGAGCAGCTGTGAATGTTGGGGAGGCGTTGTCTAGGAGGCCATTGGTGAATCCCTCATTCTGCTGTTAGTGCAAAAACAAAAAAAAAAAGAAAACCCACAGATGTCATCAACAACTCCTGTTAAAGAATGTGCTGCCCATCACAGTGAGCATACAATGACAATGACTAAGCGAACAGTTTTGAAATGGTCTTAGGAACTGCTTATTGACTTTCACTGCACCAAACAGCCTCTACTCCTGGTCACAATTCAAGGAGAGGAGGTAGAAGTGATGCACTCCTACAAGTACTTGGGGGTCCATAACAATGACAGATTGGACTAGTCTCATTATGCAGAGGAACTAGAGAAGAAAGGGCAGAGCAGACTTTATCTTCCGAGTTCCTTAAATGTGGGGAGTGACATGCTTCACATCTGCAACTCTGCAATGGCCAGTGGAGTATGCTGGGCTGGTCACATCACTTCAAGAGAGGCCCATCAAATGAACAATCTAATTAAAAAGGCAGGTTCAGCTATGGGACACACTCGGGATCCCTGTAGAGATACTGGTGAAGGAGAGAACTGAAACAAAACTGAGCGCCATTATGAACAACACTACATATCCTCTCCATGATACCGAGGACTTTCAGCTAACAAACATTCAATAGAGGGGTGTCAAGAAACACAACTGGGGGTCCGTTATACCAACAGCCTGTATACTGCCTCACTGTGACAGCCAAGTCAGACAATTTTTCTTTTTAAATTTTCTCTCTTTTTAGTGATTCAGACCATACTCTCTGTGTGTCTGTGTATGTGTGTGTGTGTGAATATATATATATATATATATATATATATATGAAAAACCTTGCAATGATAGGAGACTTGCAATGAGATGTGATCTTTGGAAGAGAGATCTTTTGAAGAGACATTTTCACGTCCCACGAGACAGACAAGTCACATCATACTTACAACCTTTGGAAGCAAGCCCTGTGATACACATGCAGAGCAGGTTAGAGATAATGGAAGTAGGAAAATTCGAAAGTCTCAAAAAAATGAGACTAAAGATCGCATTAGCACAAACAAATGGAAAATATTCCTCAGTGAAATAACGGAACAGCGAAAAAGAGATTGCATAGTGTTTGAGGATGTCTGGGGGACAACAGAGACAAGGCAGTGGGACAAAAGGACAGCTGCTGTACAGGCTTTTAAAGGTTTGAAGCGCCACACGAGATGCAGATAATGCAGCACGGCAGCAAGCCAGCAGCTGATCAAGCAAAGAGTAGGTAAAAAAAAAAACAAAACAAAACAAAAACTGTATTTGTTTCCCATTGTATCACCGTTTAAGACGGGGTTTCGAAGGAACGACGGCAGGTAGCGAAGCCCCCTAGTGTGTGTGTGTATATGTGTATATATACATATATATACATATATACACACACATATATATATATATATATATACATATACATATACATATACATATATATACATATACATATACATATACATATATATACATATACATATATATATACATATACATATATACATATATACATATACATATATACATATATACATATATA
>JANRMT010062816.1:20728135-20764876 GCA_026402145.1 Polypterus bichir lapradei | reverse complement strand
ATATATAAATATAAATATAAATTATTTAAAGAGCTTCTATAAAAAGCCAAATTTTCCCCTTAGAACAAAAAGTTCTACAGTATCTATCTAAAATAGAGACTGATGAAAAATTTTCTGAAAGCAATCAACAAGGAAGGTGATGAAGGATTTCTATATTTGAGATAATCTATCTATGAACAACTGATGCCAAGATTAAGAGGACGTCACTGGAAGACGTTCAAGGATGTTGTTAAGAACTTTCTTGGCAACTACAGAGCACCAAGCTATGGAAGGCTGGTTGACCTCATGCTTCAAGCATACAAATCCATGAAGTGCAGCCCACTGCTAAAGACGAATTTTCTGCATTCACATTTGGGCTTCTTCTCTGCTAATCCTAGTGCCGTCAGTGACCAACATGGTGACAGTGCAACAATGGAAAAGCAGTAATAGGGCAAGTGGAATGCATCAGAGCTGGCGGACTATTGTGGGACACTGAAACGACAAACATCAGATGTGGACTACAAATGGTAATCAGCAGCAAAATGTTTTCAGCTCAATTGAAGTAACACCATCATTCCGTTCAAGTTAATTTCATATTTCTCCAGATTCCTACATGACACAGTTGTTTGTGTTCAGCCTGAAGCTGTCTATTACCATCCTTAAAATAATTCTGGGAAGCAAAACTTTGGTGGGGGGGTATGGGGGGGAATGCTCGTCCAGTCTAATGGGTCAGGACATTCTCTACTAAAAACTGAAATGCCTTATTCAGGAGACTTAGAAGAAAGTTGAAGGATTCTGAGTGGGCATGTAGACTTCAAAGCTTTCACTTACACTTCAGGAATCGTCTAACACAGAAAAGCATAAGCATGATTTAAAAACTCAGGTCCTACTCAATACTATCTTGCTGTTTCCTTTTAAGCTGCTGAGAGAAAGTAACATTTAGACAGGGTGAAGCTCAAGTTCACAGTGCTAACCGCCAGGCCTCCATGCTACTACAGATAGAATATGCCTTTTAGTACACACACAAAATATAACAGATGTTTTTTGTGCAGAAATCATTGACATGAATCTAGAAAAGGATTTGTGAAATGAGCATGAGGAGAAAAAGCTCAACATTACTTTTAAAATGTGTCCAACAAGGAGCAAATGAACAATTTCCACTAAAAATGCATTAGCAACACAGCATTTTCTATAGACAGGAGGGACGCCACGTAAGATCACACTTACTTTTTTTGCAGGGACGATCCACCTGGGCACAGTGACTGGTTTACTCTGTACCTTAAAGAAAAATGAAGAGCTGGGATGAGAGTGGGAACGATCACATCCTTAAAAGGGGGTGTAAAGTGTAAACAAGACAAAAATAAATGATCATTAAATGAGCTCCAAATTCAGCCTTCGTTGGAGCTTCTCTTAGGGGTGACTTTATTCTTAAAGGCCCATTTATACTGATCAGTTGCTCCACCCCTCTTCCACTTTGCTCTTTGGGCTAATTACTCATTTCATTACCAGAGGTGTGGAATCCGTGAAGTCAATGAGATTATCGGTCAAGGATGAAATCAGATTGTCCAGTTCCTCAGTCTGAGCCTGCATGATAAATAAAAGAGTTTGAAACTCACAGAAAAGCACATCCAAGCAGGGCTGTGAAAACATATTGAATAGAGGGCCTGTGACTATAAGGGCATCATGCAGAACGTGCTCAATTAGCAAACTACAAGTCTAAAAATGAGGCAATTATAATTTATATTCAAGCCTGTCTGTTGTGTATATAGAGCTGAGTGCTATAATGTCAAGTACATCTAACAAATATTATACATTGAGATTGCAGCCTAATCATCTTCTTTCAGCTGCTTCCATTAGGGGTTGCCATAGCGGATCATCTTTTCCCATATTAGACTGCAGCCTAATACAGGAAATAAAAGTCATACAATACATACTGGCGGGGTGTCCAGTGCTGCCCGGAGTGCAACAAATTGTAGATGTGCTCACTAAATAAATTCTACAGGGAGAAAAACTTTGGCTCAAAACAGATTTTCACAGAATAAACCAACTGAGGAAAGTAACTTTGCATGCCAGTGCCATTTACCCATTTTTTAAACCTGCTTATCTTGAGAAGGATCAGGGGAAAACTGGTGCCTATCCCAGCAACCCTCGATCAGAAGGCAGAAAGAATCTCTGAACAGGGAGCCAGTCCATCACAGAATACCTGTGCAAAGTTTGAAAATGCCTCAGGGGGAACTTCAGTAATAAAGTGCGGGCACGGTCACTAAATAAATTTCCACAAGGGAGACATTTTTAGACCAGGGCCTGTGGTCTTCCCTTATACAACTGGGGAATTTGTGCAAAAATTTGGAGAGATATTTTGCATACCAACATACTCATTCAACTTCATATATTAGACATGCTTTATTCTTTAAACATTACATAAAAAAAATTGTTGCTGCAAACCTGAAAAAGAAAACATCTTAAAATAAAAATCCTACAACCAGTTAAACATTTTTGTTGAGTAGTGATGGACTGATGACCTGTCCAGGTCCGTTATCAAATTACTGCAGGGATAAGCTCCAGCTGCACAGCAACTCTATATTATGTTACTTGCTACAGTGTTTGCAGCTCCCTTATTGTTGCATGTATACAGTCCGGTGAAACTCTTACTTACATATGCCAATCAACATGTTGGCATCATCCTCATGGTGGTGCATGAACAATGCGATGACAATGTGCCATCACAACAATTATTTAGTACAACAGCCTTACTTTGAAATGTCAGTCTTCCTTATCTGAAAAATCTCAATGCATATATCCATATATCGCTCTCTCTCTATATATATCTATATAGATATTTACACACACACACAAACACCACACATAGATATAGATATATAAAGACTATATCCATCTATCTATCTATATATGTGTGGAAGTGTGTGGATCTGTCTGTCTGGCCCGGAAGCGCGAGGCTACAGCATGAAGCTCAAAGAAAGCGACCGTCTCCAAAGTGAAACCGGCGAGAAGACAGAATCTTGCTTAGCTGCTAATACACAAGTGAGGCAAGCACTTCAGCAAAACAAAACCTCCAAGGAGAGAGAAACTCACTTAGTTGCTGACAGAAAATGGAGGTGAGCACGTCAGCAAAATGAAACCGCAGAGATAGCAGAACCTCACTTAGTCACTAATGCACAACCGAAGCCATTAATTGAAGTGCCAGAATCCACAGTTTCTAGGAGCCTGGGCTTTTTACAGCATGGGCTTACACAGCTAGTAATATATAAATGCGAGCGCACGCGCACACACACACACGTATACATACATACATACACATTTAAGTGGGTACCAGGCAGGAAGCAAAATTGGGTAGGATGAGCCAGTCATTTACATGGCACACTTACACACACCCTCATACTTAACATAATACCCTCAATAAAGTCAAATAATGCACTGTATACCATGCAGATATAGGGCATCAGAATAAACAGACAGCTCTATTAATGCCTTTTAAAAAGAGTATACAAGAGGACTTGCATTCCAATGGCTCAAGTAAACAATACCTTTAATGTGGATGACTCTTTTACAGGTTCTACAGAAAATATTGACACCAGAGACGACTCTGCCACTTCATGACTTGTACCTGATGACAGATCACTGCTGCTGCTGCAGAGGAAACCAAACAAACAGAGATAACATGCCAGTTAGACTTTGAAAACTTCTTTGATTATCGTGCTTAGTGGAGATGTGCTATGATCTGCTTCTGTTTTTCCTTAAGGTCAAAGGTTGTGGAAATTTGAAAAGTCCCAGATCCCTCCACCAAAGCAGTAATAGGAGTCTGAAACCATTAGACTATCACAAGTGACTTCAAACAAAACAATTGTGCATATATACATGCTCTTACCATACACAGGATTTCCCCAATAAGCCTTTAGTAGCAGTTGGCCAGCCACAAAGGTCTGCTTTCAGCAGCACTAAGCCCCGAGTGTGAAATACTGAAGGAGGACAGAACTCGACTCGCCCAACATCCCTGTCACAATTATGGTACAAACCGGCAACACAAGTACTGCTCTATACAACACAATAATGGCACTCAGAAGTGCAAAAGAAACAAAAGTAATGGCAAGAAAGGAACTTGGGGTCGTTATTACTGGTTAACACCTCCAAAGCTGGGAATACAAGGGCAGTGTGTGTGCTACTGGTGTCCTACTAGGCAGCAGACAGAACAACAATCTAATCTTTCTTTCCTAAATACTTAACAGATTTAAATGAATATTGATTTCTTTATTTGCCGTCTTATCACTACTGCAAGATTTTGGGAGGGTAGTAGAGGAACAGGTGGTCTTTTTTATTTTATTTATTTATTTTTTTTAATTCCGAGTGTCCCAGATTGGGGCACTACACTGGCAAAGTACAATAACAACCAACACTGAAAATGCCCACTGCCCCCTCTGCCCCCTCCTCACCCTGTAATGTCAACATGCACCACAACATGACATTCCTTTTCAGGCGTTTCTTATTTATAAATAAAATCCTGCAGAGGATATACCAGCTCAGTTCTCAAAGGACCATGAACTATGACATTTGTGCGATTCTGTGCCCATGAAACATAGATAATCATCTGTTGAAGGAGATATTCCTGTGATGCCAAACACCATACTGTCTCTGTCCAAGACATCCTTCCCTAAGGTGTAGAGTTTGGTTTTCATCAGCATGTCTACTGTGCAATCACAAAGGTGTGCTCTGGTGTACTTTTAGATTTTCTCTCTGCAGGTTTCCTCCTCAAAGGTCTTGAAACAAAAACATCTGTACAGATTTCAGATTACTATCAGTGCCCTCTAGTCAGCGGGTGGTTTACGTCATCCTGTGTGCCTAGAATGTAATGCCTTTTGAGTTGGCATATCCTTCCACTTGCATATAGATTCCTCTAATATCTGAGAAACTGCAACAGAGGAGAGGATCAGAAGTTGACATTTATTTCGCTGTAAATCTCCCCACCACTGTCCTCTCTACGGCTGTTCAGGCAGCTTTAAAACATCAGCTTTCTGGACAATGGCCTATAAAGTGCAATACAAATTAAATCAAGCTGTGGAAAGTAGGCATGTCAGTGAAGATAATGTTACTCATTTAAAATAGATGCAACTGGCCAATGTAAAGGAGATCACAAATTTTAAATTTGAAAAAAATTCTCATTACGATTTACCTACGGACGCTGGCGACTGAAGCATTCTGAAGGTCTCTTACATCTTGGCCTTCCTTGCTTAGTGTTGGTGAAGATGAAGGAATGGCAATCTTTCCAAGAATTGCTATGTTCCTGTAATGAAAATTATGCGACATATACATAAAACAACTTGGATATTTGTTCTGTTTAAGACTGCCAAAACATCTAAAATGTTTGGTGTATATTTGATATTTCAGTTTTTGTGTTTTTGATTTTGAGCATAAATCTGCAATAAAAAAAATGGAAAAGTGAAGGGGTCCGAATACTTTCTGAATGCACAGTGACTCTGATCCACTGTAGGTCTGTTCTGATGGATTGTGTGCTTTACTCACTCAAGTACCATTGCTTGTAAAGTACATTCATTACCACAATCCTATCATGGTGTTTGATGCAGCTATAATTTAGTTCTGTCCCTATTCGAACATGTGTTCAAATTAAGAGCTTTTGAAAAAAATCTATTTACATATTGTAAAAATGTATATACTCACTTATTTTTGGACACACGTTTAAATTTTTCTGAAGATCTGAGAAGACAGGACTTTTTTTTTTTTTTGGTCGCTGTTGACTTTTAAAACTGGAGGTTTGACTGATTGATGAGAAGCCTCAAAAGTAACTAACATTGCTTAAACAAAATCTGGTATAGGCAACATATGCAATAAATGAAAACTGACCATTAGCTCAGACCAGCCACTGAATATTTACTACTGAAAGACATTTGCACATTTAAATCTACGGTTTTATCACTTGCCCACAGGAATGAGTGAGCCTCCCCTGTCATCATGAAAAGTAAAAAAAAAACTAATAGGAATAACATAAAATACATTTGTCCACTGGTCTGTGCTATAAATTTATTTTCTGTATGATTCCAATAATTTTGATCATTTTTATAGTCAAAAACTCTGAATTGGCGCATTTCCCGTTCAAATGCAGGAGAGAAACGTGAGGTGCAGCAGTAACGAGCCTCACCTCACGTCGGACTGCGCCATCCCTCACACGCTGGGTTGATGCATGCAATTGGCACGTGCCTGTTGCTGTCTCTCTGTACGTCACCAATATAATGTTTGCAGACATGTTTACTATACACCCTGACTTTTCACAGTCTGTCTAATATCTTTAATGAATGTGTGTGACATATTTAGTCTTGCTAATAGGACATAAAACCGCAGTGAAAAGGCACAAGGTGAGGCAGAGAGTCCCGTGCCACCCTGAAGGGGGTGCATGTGAGCCCAACAGGTGCTCATTGCTGCTGCTGTTCTACTCGGAAGTTAGTGATATCAGAAAGACAAGTGCACTGCAGTGGTCCGTTTTTTTTTTTTTTTTTTTTTTATTCTGACTGACTGCCAAAATGGAAGATTTTTTAAAACTAAAGGAAAATCAGGAGGACTTTTACAAGAAAGTGACGGAGATTTTCATAGAGAAGGATAGGCGCATGGACTTCATTTATAATTAAAAGGTAAGACCATAAATGGTTTTCAGTTTTATAAAAAATGGGATCAGACTAGGAGAAAAACCAATCCAGTATTTAAAGATGAAATTTTGACCTTAAATATTCTTTAGTTTTTCTTGTTATCCTTTTGTTGAACAGTTTTCATTAAAATTGATTAAAGCATCAGAATTAAAAGCTTTTAAAAACAACTAAATATTTCAATTAAGGTCAAAATTGAAATCAATTTTTTTTTATACGCCACTCTACACTTTCATTTGTATTGAATGAGTATGAATTGTGGAATTGCAACGGTAAATTTAGAACACACAGATGATGAGGAGCAAATGCTATAAATGTAATGTTGTTTCTTTGTCAAATATGTACCTTACCTGTATGTGTGTAAAGAATGCTGATGAGGTATGAAACATAACCAGTAGTCAATGTGCAGGCTGGCTGCCAACTGAATAGTGAATAAGCTACTCTTTCAGGTTCATATATTTGTAAATCTGATTCTGAAGGAGTCACCAGCCATAAACAACACCGCATGTCACTGCTTGCCCAGATTCCAACATACCTGGTTGCAGCCTCTTGAATGTTGCAGTTTTTGTCACTTGGAAAGGCCACGTCTTCTCTGGATACCTAAGAGAGTTAAAGTAAATAAAAAACACCTTTACAAAAAGAATGTATATGTATAAAGATAGATGCTCAAACAGCAACACTGGACAAAACAGACTGCAAAATATTCACAAAACATGCAAAATTATTACCTAACTGCAAGACCCACAACTTGAACTGAAATCTTGTCCCAGTACCAATGAATTTACTGTAAACTGGCTTGAGTAAAGGCAGGCACAATGAGAGAAGGAATTACACATGGCTGTAGACCTCAGTTAGCATCTCCTAGCACCCCCAGAAAGAATGAGCCAGCGACCAAAGGCAGGGATGGGTGGCGTAGTTTAGAACGGCCTCTAATTTTGCAATCATCCTCCTTTCTAGCACTGAATCCAGTGAGTCCAGTCATACCTGTAATCCACCTGGCATTCCTGACCAGTTTATTCAGGCATTTTGTCTTACTCTGCCAATAGACAACAGCATACAACAGTGTGCTGGTCACCTTGGACTGGTAGGACATCCCCAAACAGCTTGACATATACATTAAAGAGCCAGAGTGTCTTCAGCATTAAAAAAACAGCTCCGGCCTTTTGGTACAGCAAGTCCGTGGTGCCCACCATACCCATTCTACTGTTTGAAAACTCCAGAAAACATCATTCTCTACCTGTTGGTCTGTACACTCACTGTCCCATACACAGAATGCTCCAATGGGTAATTTGATATATACTATATGGACAAAAGTATTGGGACACACCTCTTAATTACTGAATTCATGTGTTTTAATCAGACCCTTCACCACAGGTGTATAAAATCAAGCATCTAGCCATGTAGTCTCCATTTACAAACATTTGTGAAACAAAATGGGTCATTCTGTAGAGCTCCGTGCCTTCAACTGTGATAAGATGCCCCCTTTGCAATAAGACTTTGTGAAATTACATCCCTGCTGGACATTTCATGGTCAACAGTAAGTGGAAGAGTTTAGGAACAGCAGCAACTCAGCCATGAAGCGGAAGACCACATAAAGTCACAGAGTGGGCTCAACAACTGCTAAGGTGTATGGTGTGTAAAAGTCGCCAACACCCTGCTGATTCCATAGCTGAAGAGTCCTAAACTTCCACTGGCATTAATGTAAACACAAAAACTGTGCAATGGGAACTTCATGGAATGGGTCTGCATGGCTGAGCAGCTGCACGCAGGCCTTACATCACCAAGTCCAATGCTAAATGTCGGATGGAACAGTGGAAACGTATTCTATGGGGTGACAAATCACACTGCTCTGTTCGACTGTCAGATGGGTGAATCTGGGTTTGGGAGATACTGGGAGAACGTTATCTGCCTGACTGCAGGAGGAGGGATAATGGTGTTGGGGCTGTTTCTCAGGGTTTGGGCTCGGCCCCTTACTCCCAGTGATGAGCAAATTGAATGCTTCAGCAAAGCAAGACATTTTGGACAATGCTATGCTTCCAACTTTGTGGAAACAGCTTGGGGAAGACTCTTTTCTATTCCAGCATGACTGTGCCCCAGTGCAGAAAGCAAGGTTGGATGAGTTTGTTGTGGAAGAACTTGACTGGCCCACACAGAGTCCTGACCTCAACCCCATCGAGCACCTTTGGAATGAACTGGAATGGAGATCGAGAGCCAGGCCTTCTCGTCCAATATCAGTGCCTGACCTCATAAATGCTCTACAGAATGAACAGGCACAAATTCCCACAGAAACACTCCAAACTCTTGTGGAAAGCCCTGAAGGAAGAGTGGAAGCTGTTATAGCTGCAAAGGGGGGGGGTCAAAGGTGGGAGAACCAACTCCATATTAAAGGCTATGGATTTGAATACAATGCCATTAAAGTCCCTGTTGGTGTAATGGTCAGGCATCCCAATACTTTTGTCTATATAGTGTAGTGTAACTCATTGTTCTTCTTACCACCATGCTAATTTCTTTTCTGAAACAGATGATTAAAATCTTTTAACATCAAATGATTCTTGGGTGTTCAGGCATTTGTTTAGTTTTACACACGTAACACAAATCAGAAAAGAACAAGTTCAATTTAAAAATGTTTAAACTAATGCAACATTATACATTACAGTGATCACCATGGCCTCCTACCTTTAAGGCTGCCTCGACCTGAGCTTTCAGAATATTGCTTTTCAAATCCTCTGGAACCCGAGATGCAGTCCCAGTCATGGGACTACTGGTCACACTGCTGAGGGACTTTTCGGTCAGCTTGACCACTTCTTCCTGAACGAGTGGGAAGTGTTCAATGGCAAAAATGAACAGCAGCTATGGCAGTGAAATATATAACCAATAACAATTCCACTTCTTATCCACTTAAATACCAGAAACAATCATTTTACAGTCAATGGACTACCTGCAATGCACATTATAATGAATTGCTCATAAAATGGCAGCACTCTGCACAATGCAATAAACAGAAGGCTGCCACAAATGAACAAACATACATCTCCTGAACTGCATTAATTTCAAACTCAAAACAAATATATAGATTATTGCCCCAGCCCTTTATATTTTATTGATAAGGCCCACATGACCGTCAGCTGATTACAGATCACTAAGGCACAGAGAGCAGAGAAGACTCTGACCATGAAGGAGCCGCTTATTAGGTGCTGACATATCCAAATGGATTAGCACATTTCATTATTGCTAATGTGAATTCTTCAACAACAATTTAAAACAGAGACAGGTTTCAACAAGACTGAATGACACAACAGCCGGTGAACAGTCAGTGGATGCTGCTGGCCATTAAAGTTGCAACACTAAGTTAAACATATCATATTACATGGAAAGATCACGGTAGTATGTGAAAATGATTACAAGTGCAGCACATGTGATAAATGATGTATGTGAGTTGTACCACTTGGACTTTCCCAGGGTGGGTATAAAAGGCACCCAACAAAGAAAATTTCAATGAATGACTGCTGGCCGTTAGTGCAATCCTATGGACCTAACATACCCCAACGAAGAGGATTACAGCCACACGTCCATCTCTTGGACTCCGAGTGAACGAGAATCCTGGGAAGGCAGATTATCCTTCCAGGACATCAGTGCTTGTTTTGGATAGAATGCAAAAATTTTGACAAGAGTATTGAAACAATGAGTGGAGAAGGTGAGGGGGTGTCACAAATTAATGGCAGGACAGACAGCAGTGATGGACTGAACAGCCACATCACACATCTGAGCTCAACAGTTGGGGTCTGTCACACATCACCTGTTAAGATGCTGTCTGCAGCACAGGGGTCTATTTGCTTGCCTCTTATTGCTTTGGATACTCCTGAACCTCAACCATAGGCATCTGAAATGGTGCCAAGAATGCCACCAATTACTGGAAGACTGGCATCACACTGTTCCAGTGTAATTTTCTGTACTATGACGGACAGCCCCATGCATGGGGGGCCATCACAGTGCAGGGCTCCTGGAGGCATGCAATTTGCAGTGCACCAACTGTTATGGTGTGCCATTGGGTTCCATTCTCATTCCAGGCTAATATGCATTGCCAGTGTTACATTTCAAAGATGTTGGGAGACATAAGTGGTACCCTATCTGCAGAAGTTCCCTGGTGCCATATTCCAACAGAACAATTCTCGACCACATGTAGCATGAAATGTCCTACAGTTCTTGGATGAAGAGCATGTGAAACTTATTCCCTGGCCCACACATTCACCAGATTTGTCCCCAACTGAGTGTGTCTAGGACATGATCAGATGACAACTGGCATGCTAAAGACCAAAGGCATTTATCAAACATGAACTTCGTGCATGTATAGAGGCTGCATGGCAAAGCATTTTATTAACACACATCCAACATCGCCTCCCCTCTGTAATAGGTGATGCACAAGCAGTTATTTCCACCTGTGGTGCAGGCACCAAATACAGATTATTGTGCAGTCCCCATGTGTGACTGAGCTGTACTTCTAGGCATACTCACCATTTATCATAAATAATATGCAAATAAATATCGCTGTGATCTCTCATGTCTGCCCTGCTTACAGTTTTAATGGCCATCAGTAAAGAAACTGAACTGAAGCAGCACCATGCAATGAAACTCCAGTCTAGTCTAGGAGAACACTGCCCACATATTTTATTTATGCTCTTAATGTAGACTTATTTAGCTTCCACAAAGACAAAAAATGCATAAACTACAACTCTCGTAATGTAAGGAACTATGGACTGAGATCATATTCATTTAGGAACTAAAAGGGGAAGTGCTTCTGCTAAAATGAGGAATATAAGGCATTGCTTCTCTTGCTCTAGTAAGGCTGGACTGACCCACAATCTACAGAACATAATCTCCTTAAACTCCTCCATGACCAGCCATAAAGGAATTTCTGAGCAGACCGCCAAGAATGTTTAAACGTGAACTGGCCTTGTAAGCTTCTACAAGATGAAGACACGGAGTATAAAAGGTCAATAAAGAATTAGGAATATCAATCTGCATTGAATCAAGTGTACGCTTCCCAAGTGTACAATAAAACACGTCATATACATGAAAACCCTGCTGTTGTGTTTTTTTTCTCTTTCACGCACACACACACACACACAGCGCTACTTGTCCTTTTCAATGACAGTCACAGTGTAAAACACATTTCATCACGTCATGTCGTTGCCTCCTTTCACCCCAGGATTTATTACACAGCAGATGCTATAGGGCTCCTAATCCTATGAAGGCAACATTCTGACTACAGTTTAAAGGGATTTATTCAAGAGCTTTTTATTCAGTGCATTGCCAATGGGGGGTTTATAAAAAAAAAAAAAAGATGCTTTACTCCAGAGAAATTGGAGAAGGAACACCATAACTCCCAACATGTTTGAATTAGAAGCCATACATGATTTTTTGAAGAAGTTATTATAAGCCAAATTCTATAAAGCAATGGGCTACTAGACAAGTCCTTAGTCAATTTAGCCAATTGTGCTCACAATGCAGAGACATGACAGCCATTGTACTGTGCAATCATAGTCTGGTATTTGCTTTAAATAAAACTGCCTGGATTAAAACAAAACTCCAAAATGAAGTCAAACATATACCTGCTCACAGATATACATTTATTCAACCATTAATTAAATTACTCTAAATAAATAAAAAAAAGTGACTTCACTAATTAATAATTGAACTACTTACACTTAACTTTACTAGTGTCATGTTATCAGCACCAGCCTTAGATTAAACAGGATAAGAGAGTGTGGGCATCACACAGCTCTTACTGTAATAATAAAGTTATCATCAGCCTTATGGTAACTCACCTGATTGTTCATATTTAAGTTGATGTTTGCTCTCGGAGGAGATGGTATTGACAGGCTTTCAATTTCTAGCTGCTTCATTTTTGCGGCTGCTTCTTCATAAACTGAGTAATAAAAAGTTGACACATTGAGCAGTTTTACTGTGACCACACAAATCAAAGCAAAAAAAAAAACCAAACATTAGGTAGATGGTCACACAAAGAATCAACGAGTCCTAAATGAACACTACAGTACTCCTGAACATACAGTACCCTTAACTTTGTTTTGCTTGACTTTTGGGGTATGAAAGAATAAAATAAAAAAAGCCAATAAATGCATAGTGAAATGTGATATTAAATAAACAGTAACACATCATCACAAAATGTCTTTGTTGCTTATTTTATCAAGCATTTAATTACTTCTCCATTTATTTATCTCAATGGCACGACAAACAACATGAGCCATGCTTGAGATGAAAATTGACATTTACCTGTGAAAACTTGAGAGGATGAGCTCTAGAAGAGTCCTGTTTTTTTGACTGGTGGACACTGGCAGTTTGATTAACTTGGGAACTCTATGGCTCATGTGCATATTCAAAGCTGTGACTGTGCACAATCATAACAGACACCAGTGCAAGAAAAAAAAAAAAAAAGATGCCCAGAATTCCTGCATGCACCAGCTACTTTATTTCAAGTAACTCTCAACTTATCGCCCTCTCAGGAGTCTGTAAAGGTGGCACTTGAAGGCTGAAAATCTATGTCCTCTCTCTGCATGATCACCAGTCAAAAAACAAGACTCGCTAGAGCCCATCTTCTCATCTTTGACAGGTGAAGATAAGTTTTTCTATTTCAAGGTATATTTCATGTTGTGTGCAGTGTCACCAAAAAGAAAAAAAAAATGATAAGAAACACAAAGCTATAAGCAACAACAATCTTACTTCATGGCAATGAAAGATTATTTGTGCCAAAATTAAATGCAGTCTCTATTCATGGGATACATTTCATTTTGGCATGGTTTCATAATTAAAAATACATCAACCAATTGATTGATTGCTTGCTTTTCACTATGTCACAATTTATACATCAGCTTAAAATGCAATGCAAAAGCATAAAGCTTTTTATTTTACAGATGTGCTGGATTTTACATAGCGGATGCTAAGAATTTTGATTAAAGACCATGCATTGATCATGCCAAAACTGAATGAAATCAAATGACTAATCAGAATCAATAGTTGGGGTATGAGGCCATGACGTCGTTTTGAATGAGTCCTAAAGATGGTAAAAGGCGAGTTAAAAAGGCAGGAGGGTCTCTCGTGGCATTGAACAGGTGGAAGTTGGCCATGTAACGTATGTGACAATTTCATGCTCTTCTGTGCTGAATGGTTGCTGGAAAGGGCCAGTTTAATAGGAGAAAAACTTCAGTGCATGCTAAGGACTTTACTATAGCAGTCAAAAGAGCTAATGTCCCAAATAGCTGTAAATACATGATTATGTAGATCATCGGCCACGACATCTGTACACCAATATTCGGCTAAATATGGTTTGTAAACACCAGCAGACGATAATGTCAGTAACTGCTATTGCTGAACTTCATGATGCATCAGTCAGGACTACCAGAAGACTGGCAACCATAACACATCATGAAGACAAACTAACATTAGGGCAAACTTCTCATGGTTTCAGTTATTGACTCCACATTGACGAATCTTGTGCTTGCCAAAAAAACAAATGTTTAGCTGTGGATCGCTTCTTACCTCACCTTTTGACTCTGATTACATTCAGTTTTGGCACAAATAACTCATGGTTATGAATCAAAATGCAATACACTCAAAGTAGCTGCTAAATGAAATGCAGTACGTTTAGTTATGACACATGATCTATGGACATGAATTGAAATGCAAGACGCTTTAGCATTGCAGATTAACTAAAAAAACTAACAGTGAAAAGCAAATCGATCATTTGGTTGATATGTTGTAAATTATGGCACAATAAGGCTATAAATTAAAATACAATCCCTGCATATGCAATACAATGAAATGCAATATAGTTAGCATATTGGATGGAATTGCATTTTGTCAATTCATTATTTAAGCTAATGCATCATGTTGCTATTGTCACACTTCACAATAAATATGCAAATGCAGTAAATGTATTTCTATCTGAAATACTCCTCCATATTGGGGATGCTGACAAAATACATGCAATTTATAAGTCTCAGTTTCTGAGAATAATTGCATAAAGATGAACTAGTTAAACATTCTTTGAAACAAACTTATCCTACTTGAAGCCGACTATAAACTCTCGTCTGCACTTCAGTGTCGACCCACTGCTCAATTATGCATTTATTTTAATTATCTATAAAATCATACCACACATGTATGAAGGCTGCCCACCCTTGGGCCCCTTTCAATGTACTGAACTTGAGCTGGCCTTTTTTGTTTACGGGTATGTCTTGCAAACTGCAAAAGACTAGGCACCTGGCAGAGAATGGCTTAAGGACTTCAACTTCCTAACACCCAATAATGTAAAAAATAAAAGTAAGACTGGTAACTAAGTAACGAATGTCATCACCAGAGAGAATATTCTGACTTCTGTGGAAAGCCAAACATTTTCATATTACTGCATATTGACTGATGAACAGACTTTGTCAACCACTACAAGTTCAACTTGCTTGAATCAGAAGAGCAAGTCCTTTCTTACCACATGCTGTAATGCCTTCTCCTACAGTTTCGTTGGATCCAACAGAAGCCACACTGGGGCCCATTTCTTCAGCCATGCCAGCGGTTGCTATGGCAGCAGGCGCCCCGATGACCTCATCAATGCAAGTGCCAAGCTCTTCTTTGCTGCCTAGTAAATCAGCAGCCAGGGAGACGCTGCAAAGTGAAGAGGGAATGAATGGCAAATGCACTGCTGACAAGAGGAGCGCCGTCACAGCACTACATTTTGACTCTAAGGAAGTTCTCGCTGATGATATGTCGACTTCTCAAACAATCAGAACAAAAATGGTGCCAGCACAAAGAAACTTTAATAAATGCACAGACTTATGCACTCACACAGTTAAACTCGATTACATCTTTACAAGTAGTTGAATGTTTTGAAGGTTTTACTGGACCACATTCAAATCAAAGAAAAAAAGACGTTAAACTCAAAGCACAGAAAGGCGACACCGCAGGGGTCATCTTCTTTGAAGTTTTACAGCATCTGAAATAAAACACTGTGACGGTAATACATCATAAAAAAGAAAACTGGTGACAAATTACTAAATATCTTTAAAGCACAGGTCTTTACTTACATAAAAGTATGATTTTAACAGAAACACACTGTGGGCTAAATGTGCACAAAAATGCAAAATAATTATCACTGCATGAAAACATCTAATTGTGCAGTTTTTCTTTGCTGAATATCAGCAGGTTGCCAGCATTTTTTAATTATAATAACTGTGTTAAGTTTCATTCCAAGTGAGTCATTTGTTTGAGTTATCTTGTCCACAGGTACACACACACACACACACACACACACACACAGAGGGGTCACTCTAAAATGACTTTTTTTTTGTACTTACCCCATATACTTGACAATGGTGACAAAGAAAAATTGAAATGTCATGTTTTCATGCAGAATGAAGAGAAACAAGTTTATGATATAATAGAAGGCAATAGTGACCAGTGCTATAGAACGGCAAACGTGAAAGAGGTCCAGGGAAAAAAGAAAAAAATCTCATACATCACTCATCTTCCATAATCCAGTGATATGCTCAAAATGTGCAAAATGCATGCCTTTTTGCTAAAATATTGTTAAATAGTTACTTCTGGAATAATCAGCATGCACATAAACAGGAAGCCTAAAGCCTCATGGGAAGGTTTTCCTTGTACAACGACTGAGGCGGTGAGGCAGACCCAGGCAGACTTTATGTGACTAAACGACACGTCACCAGAGTGATATGGTTAACGAACACCCAACACGGGCCTTCCTCATTTCATTATCTTAGTGGTCAAATGTCAACTGTAATGTTTTATGTCAAAATAAAAAGCACTTTGTACATGTAGAGTTTTATTCAGAGTGAGTGATTCATTTTGTTTAACTGTAATATTCAGAGGCTGCAGGACAGACCATCATTGCTGCTTCAGCATGGTTGGCCACAGGTTTTTGTTCAGAACTTTCCTTTCAAAAGGTAACATCCAGAAATTGTTCCATTGCACCACTTTAGACAAAACTTCCTGCCCTGAATGGCACTGATAAAACCACCCATTGGGTGGGTCATGATACCACCAGTCACATTTATCATCATGAATGGATCACACCAACAGTATGATAGAAAAGCATCGGGGTAGACAGATGTGAATAAAAGCAACTGTTACCAATCAATTCTTTAAAGACAACTTGGGTGATGAATTATTGGATGGAGCAGTTAGAGACTTGAGCACAAAGGGATCCCAAAGTACCCTGAAGCTCACCCCTGACAACTTGCAGAACATGTGTGACGATCATACCTGGGACAAGGCCCTCCAACTATTTGAGATTGGTTAGTGACGACTTTGAAAACCAGGACTATGGACACACCTCAATGGGATTCCCTCAGCACGTGACACTTAGAAGTACGAGCCATACTTGGTGAACTAACCTGTTCAACATCTCGTGGAGTCAAGCACACTACTAACCTAAGGAAACAAAGTAATCCTAACTCGTAGACAGACAGCACTCTAAAAGTGGGTAAATTGTGTTAAGGAAGGCCTAAATTTACTGAAAGCTCATAGCTAAAATTTCAACCCCATCACTAGGAAAGTAAAAAGAGTACAATATTGGAACAGCAGCATGTTTAGAACTGCATCTTCAGCAAGAAAAACTCTTCTTTAGTGAACTATCCACTATTTAAACTAAATGCTGCTCTTGGCGACCAGCGCATTGTCCCATGAAGGGCAAATCTCAGGCGTCACTATGCTGGCTTAATAGTTGAAACACACAGCGTGTCCTTTTCATGGCAGAGAAGGTCTAGTGGCAGCTCTACAAGATGACCTTTACCCTCTGAAGTATTTAATGAATTAAGGTTTGGGTTAGCTGATAAGTTTTACTGTATTAGTAGTGAAGCATGTAAAATAAAATCACCAACAGTCACAGGAAGTCTAGGAACAATTTAGAATTTAATGTATATGAAATGAGCGTGCTGGTACAAAAGAAAGTATATACAAAGATACTCCTTTGCTATTTTCAGATTTGTCTTAAAATTTTGATTTACTCCTTTTAGATTAATGTATGTGGGAAGAGTGAAACGCACAACAAGCCTTGTGCTTGACAAAGGCCCGGTAAATAGCCTAAGAAGGCCACCCCCTAATTTAATAAGGGCTGAGCTGTCCTTTCAAATGGTTTGAAAAGAAACGTCAAGGCATCACTAGCAGCTTTCACATGTAATCTTCAAGCTGCTGGGAGGAGACAAAATGGGGGTGGCAAGAGGAACTTTAACTCCAGTAACTTGTAGGAGAATGCAAATCACTGAAAAAAGCGTGACATATAAAAAGGACTCCCAACCTTCCTGTGAGATACAAATAAAAACGACAGGGACTGCTGCATTACAACACTGAACCTTTGTAGCTTTTAAACAATCTAATCTCAGACTTTAATGGATTTTTCTAAACGAGTTCATAGGCTTCATAAAAACACTAGAGCCATTGAAATGTGTCAACCAGCCATAAAGAAAACCATCCAATGCCAATAGTCTTTTCTGCTCATACTTTTAAATTAGATTAGATACAAATTATTAATCCCAAGGGGAAATTGATGCATACAGCAGCAGAAACAAAACAAGCATACAGACTCACAAGACAAATAATACAATCAGTAGATGTGTATGTGCTTCTTAGCACAACATAGAGGAATCAGCCTGAAGCTAAAAGTGCTCCAAGACAGCACCTCCTGGAAGGAATTCTTTCATGATGGCATCCAATTTTGCTACCATCCTCTGTTCCACAACAGCTCCCAGTGTGTTCAGAGTTTGCCATGTGCTGAGGCAGGCTTTCCTGATAAGTTTGTTCAGACATTGTGTGTCTTTTCAACAGATGTTGCTTCCCCAGGAGACCACAGCATACAGCAATACACTGGCTACTATGGAATGGCAAAACATCTTCAGCAGCTTCCTGCGTACATGAAAAGACTGTGAATCTCCTCAGACAGTCCAGTCTGCCCTGGCCTTTGTTGTGCAGTGCAAAAGGTGTTGTCAGACCAGTCCAGTCTGCTGTTCGTATGGACCCCCCACACACATGTAGCTTTGTACCATTCCCAGATCCTCTCCATGAATGGTCTCAGAGGCTCCTTGGCACACCTGAAATCCACCACCACCAACTCTTTTGCCTTGTGGATATTAATCTGCAGGTGGTTCTCCATGCAATACAAACCTCCTCTACTCCAATTCATCTCAGTTATTACTGCAGCCTATGAAGAGGAGTCAGAGAATTTCTGTAAATGGCAAGCACTGGTATTAGACTGGAACACGGTCATGTAGAGGGTAGCCCAGTGCCCCCATGTTACACACAACCATTTCTGACACACAGTTCCCAAGCCTCTCAAACTGCTGTCTGTTGGTCAAGTAGTCCATGATCCAAGATGCATAGGCTTAAGCCTTTACCCCAGATGAAAAAGCAGAATGGTGTCATAAACACTAGAAAAGTCAAAGAAGTGGGAGTAGGCTCTGCCAAACTGAAGAGGATTAAGAAAACAGTAGTAGTCAAAGCAGTTTCAGGACCAGCCTTTTAAAGGTCTTCATGGTGAATGAAGTAAGAGCAACCAGTCTGAATTCCTTGGGATTACTGGAATGCTGTTTCCTTGTTACTGGGACCACACAGGATGTGGAACCTTCAGCAAACTCGGGGAAAGGGAGAACAGGTGCTGAAGGACCCGCAAGCTGAGGCTAATCCCATCCGGCCCATTTGTGAAGAGGTTCCCCACTATTCCCCTCGCTTGATGAGCAGAGACAGACAGTGCAGGAAGTGGACTTCTTCAACACAGTTTTCCCTTACGATAGTTTTAGCATTAAGTAACCTTAGATTCTTTATGCAAAGAGTCGTGGGAACCTGGAAGAAACTATTGAGCCTACCTTTAATATGTGTCTGGATGAGATGTTGGGACAGTTTAGCCATTAGCTAAAGAAATGGGCTTGATAGACTGAAGGATCTCCTCATTTGTCAAATTTCTTACGTTCTTAAGCAGTTGTTCTTGCTGACCATAGCAAGAATAGTAACGTAACCCATCATTCTTGAATATGAAGGTTCTTTCTGTGGCCTACATCTGCTCTGATGGAAACTGCTTCTGAAAACTGAAATTGTTTTCTGTTTAAGGAAGGAATTGTGCATGTACTGTACTTTACACAGCATTACATCCTTAAACAATTGTGTTTCTATTGTGTAAAACTTGATAGCCTTTAATTCACTTTTTAGAGCCATATTGGCATTTTGTTTCAGGCTGTTGTACTGCAGTGGTGTCTCTTGTTAAGTTTCTGGTTAGACTTTTTCTGAACTGTTTTTCTCATCATATCCATTCTTATGCCAAATCCATCCCACTTACCTGTAATTTCAGCCTGCTTTATAAAGGTTAACTAAGGAAGGCTCATCATTAAACAAGTGTTTTGGCTGTTATCAACTGGGATGCCAATATTAAGATGACCGCCAACCTACCCCACTCACCCACACTGGATGTGGCTGTATTTGCATATAGGCCGAGATGACATACGCGACCGCCTTGGCAAATTCCGTCATTAACATTTGTGATTGTTTGGTAGCCATGCAGTCTTTTTTCAGGTATGCAAGATCTGAAGGGTTTGTATTCCTGAACTGACTTCAAATACAAATTTGGTCATTTGTAGCCCTCAGCTGAAACAGGGTGAGATATTTGACAAAATATTTTACTCAAATTTACATTGCTAGTTAAAAAACTCGGGCAGCACTGAGAATTATAGTCAGAATGAATTGCACTAATAAAAACCAGCCTGGACAGCCCAGGTCTGGCCAAAGCAATCTGCTTTCCTGCTCTGATTTCATATACTGCCTTTTGCTGCAGATATTTTAATATACAAACATAACATTTTTCCCCCCGATTTTTTTTTTTGTTTTAACTGAAAACAGCCCTATTCACAGGTTTGATTTGTTATGTTATGGTACTGCATGAGCCATCGTGAAATCCCACTAAATGTCATACATGTAACAGGTGTAGAGACCCCTCAATGTGTTGACAATGAAAACTGATAAACGTAGACAGCTCCATTGTGCCATCTGAATGTTGCCAAACCACCAGGCTAATCATCTTTAAGTTGGCCAATTACCTCAGCAGCTTCACACCTTGACATCACACAGTTTAATTACTTTTTGTACCTTTGTGTGAGAGACAAAGATCTTTTCATTAAAGTGGAAGCTTAACGATGAATGCCAGTGTACATCAAATTGGCTAAAGGCAAAAAAAATAAAGGTATTGATACATTAACAAAAGAAAAAGCAGATCTAAAACTGATTAGAATACACTGAATTCTGTTATATCCATTTGAGGTCTAAGAGTAAAGAAGTCATGGATAGTAGCAAGCCAAAAAAAAAAAAAGAACACTGCATTATTTAAAAGATAAAAAGTAAAAGTGACAAAACGAGGACCTTACAGAGGCGGTATAGAGCAGTGGCACTCAAAGAACTTTACGAGGGACTTTCAAAACGTTTTAGTTGGAAACGGTGACGGCGGAAGGAGTAGTAATTGGGCATTACAAAGTTGGTACGACGCTAGAAAAATTGCATCACAAACTTTCAAAAACAAAGTGCGGAAACTTTTTGCATGTCCCTCGTAGACCAAGGACAACTTTGTAATAAAATCATAAACATCACCCAAATGTAAAGTCTGAAGATATGGTCCAGGTTTCAAGTTTCAGGTCAGAATGAGGATTGAGGCAGCAGGATGCTATCACCGGTAAACTGCCACAAGTATAAGTACAAAATACAAGTATAAAACTAAACAGTTTGGTGGGCCAAACAAATGCAGAAAACAGATCTGTCCTCAGAGACACATTTCTTGTTTGAATCCCAGCAAGACATCCAACTCTCATCTCAGTAGGCAGCTTCTGTTTTGTATTTCCCATACTTGTCAGTTGCTCCCTGCCATCCTGCAGATGTTGCTATGCCACTCATCTTTTACAAGATGATAATTTCATTTTGAAAGCTGTTCTTTATGTGCTGCCTGTCCTTCTTAAAGATGCAACTCCACATTTAATTTACCCCAGTAAGAAGTAATGCCACACAAGCTCTTATTAAATGGTATAAACATTAAGGAGTGCAAAATCTGACATAAGGTCAATTACACATGTACCATTCACTGCAGCATAACTCATGCCTGTGGACCACAGGTGGTCTGTACACCACATTTTGAGAATTAAGTACGGGAACAAGAAATAAGAAAAACCAACAGTAAACTTACAGGACAAACACAAAAGAACAAGGGAAACACACATTCAAATTAAAGGTACGACTAGTGTAGCAGTGAAAAGGTAATGGACCAGTGGCTAAAAAAAGGTTTAACCTTTTCAGTGTGTATTTAGTATTCAGCCAAAAGAAAAAGACAAACAGATAGAAAAAATCTGTAAGAATTAAAAAGACCCCAGTAAAATGTAACAAGATACTGAGCAGCCTCTTCAATTTCCCACATAAAACTGATTTAGTGGTAAAACATTGCAATTCAATACTTATGATGGATACAATGGAAGAATTACACCTCATTCACAAAAAAAAAGTCCCAACTATGTTATAAATGAAACACAAATATGTGCAAAAATACTAAACCAGTGTCTCTGTACAGCAACTTTAAAATTAAAAAGGATTCTAACATTTGACAGTGCTAATAAGTGTGCTAAGTTTTTGATTTGTTAAGCAGTCAAATCATAATCAGGAATGTCTAAAATATGCCAATCCGATGAAGAGACAAAGTTAGATTTGGACTCAATGACAATAACTTCCTTATATGCATCAGTGGCATAATGGGGTATGGAGGAAAACAAAAAATATGAATGTCTTGTACATGGTGGTGTTACAAAAAATAAAGGCATCTTTTTGGAAAAATGAAGAGAGTCAAATTAGGGTGCAAGATTTGATACAGAAATTTGGGAAAAAGGAGTAAAAAGACGAGGCTGTCCTCTTCAGTATACGTTATTCTGTGTGGTGTAAACAAACAAATCACTGAGACCTTCCAAGGACACCCTAAAAAGATCATTCAAATGCCGTAAACCTTCTGGCAAGTGGTCCCTACAGGCACGTCATAAAAGAGGTTATGAAATTCTATTTTTCTAAATGGTGACCATTATCTTAACATCCCTGGTAACACAATCTATAGTGCATTTATAGTCTTTAAATCTGTCTGACAATTGTGCAGTGGTTCCTTAGCAACTAATTCATTTGCATAGAAATGCTTAACTTAAACTGCTGACTAAATAAGAATTAAAATCTCTGACAAGTGGGGATTTAGAGCTCATTCAGAGTTTATTTCCAAGTACACTAATGTGGTGATTATTTTTATTAATGTATCTGAACAGCAGTGGCGAATGAAGCCTCTGGGCCCTACAGAGTCAAAGCTGGGGACTCCGTGCAGCAGCAGCAGCAGCAGGACCTCAGCCACCACAAAAACCAGCAGTGACTTTAAAATATCCTTTATGGAGATGTACACAGAGTCAAAATAGGTTGGGATTAGAAAAGTTTATGCTGGATTTTCCATGCACAACGCAGCAGGAGACATTATATGCTAAGTAAATTCAAATTATATATTTGAATTTATATATATTATATATCCCTTCTGTAAAAATAAATAAATAAAACAGGTGACTCATGAAAAGTCAGCACTACACTTCATTCAGGTTGTTCTGTTTTACCATTTCACAGATGTCACAGTGTATGCCAACCATAGAGAAGTACACTTCATCTTATCGACAGAGGAGAGCAGAATGTCGTAATCAAAGACGGAAGCAGCAAACCAAAATCACAACAAAGATATTGGAAAACATTATTTCAATATTTACACACACAGAGATATAAATGGACACTCACTGTACTTCTTGTATGTAATCTGTGTGTTCACTTTCCCCACACACAAACAACTGCTGTGTTAAAAGTATTAAATGTACCATTGTAAAACCATCATAATAAGCAATATTAGGGGCGAAACATTAGCCAAAAAAAGGTGACAAGCAATCTCAAGGGAAATTAGAATGTTAAAAAGCAGCTTTGAAATGTGGATATGAAGCATCATACAGTACCAGATTAAAGTATGTGTAATTAAACAATTATTATTTTTTGTTAAATAAACAAACACAAACTGTGATACAGGGTGATTCTAATGGGCGGACCCTGAGTTATGATTTATTTCTGTATTAATAAAATAACAATCCAAATGAAAGATCACAGTATTCCTGGATAAATGTACGAACAAGGGAGGCATGGCGCTCTTTTTGACTTAACTGTGAATGAACTGGATGACCGTGAGACCAGTGCAAGTTACTTCCAGCAGGATGGGGAAACCTGTCACACGTCAGCTTGTGGCAAGGAACAAATTATATATTTTTTTTTGGCAATTGCGTCATTTCAAAAGGGACTATGACCACCTTGTTTCGTTCCCTAGATCTGTCTCCTCCGGATTTCTTCCTTTGAGGAGCACTGAAAGTGTGCAAGAACAAGCCTCATACGCTGGAACAATTACAGTGAAACATGAAACAGGAAATTGCTGCCATCACCGCTATAATTCTTGCAGATACGGTACCTTTGCCAATATGGAGCGCCATGTTGATCTGTGTTTGCAAGAAGGCGGTGAACATTTCCAACACTGATTGTGATTACATCGTTTACACATCTATCAAGGTATGCACTGTATTTATTTTGTTTCTATCACTTCATTATTATGTGAGTAACATCATAACTCACCCATTAGAATCTTCCTGTAGAAGGCAGACCTACACACCACACCAGACATAAAAGGTTAATCAGAACCTTTTGAGGCATTAATGTGTCTTATGAAACAATCCGCTACAAGTCCTGGATGAATCATCTACCCTGGTAAAATATAAAGCCTTCAAAATGTGATTTTACAATTCTATTTACTCTGAAACCCTTGATAATTACACAACATTGCAGCAAGTGACAGCACACACCTAGGTTTGGGAGCATGCATTGGTTCAGTGCGTTGCCACACACCCCAAACAGGTAAATCTAAACAGGTCCGTGCCAGAACACATCACCCAGCATTTTGTAATGACGGGGCTTATATGAAAGACATTTAAAACCACCAACATTTTCCCTGCTGTAAAACAAACAACTTTCATGTTTAAGAAGAATTCAACTGCAACAACATAAGCAAACTCACAAAGTGGCAGAGGATGTGTCGAGGAATGTTTACACTCCAAAACTGACTGGACGCAGACAGCTGTGGACATTTTTGTGAACAGCACACCCTGTTCTGTTCATGGTACAAAATAGCATGTGTGTGTGTGTGGCACTGTGATGAAGCAGAACCATTCCATGCATGTCCTTCTCTTAGAAACGTGTCCATGTTGTTGTTGTCTAGCACATTGCCAGTCACAAACAAATCTGAAGGCACATAGACAGTCAAACATGCTCACACGCAAGACGTGACACCATTGCTGAGGAAACTTGCGCCACATGGACCCTAAAGGCTACACAGATGCACAAAGTATAAAACGGGCCTTCACCCTATTAAAAATGTGATGATTCTGTCCAAGTCTTGTCCTTCAGAACACAGACAGATGCCACATGACTCCAGTCCTACCATCAATCCCATAACATAAGAATGTAACACTGCTCTACCAGCAAGCCTGTTTCAGAGCTGAAGCTGCTGCATCAATGCAAACAGCAGCAGGTCTTTGCCAGCTCTTTGTTCATTTCTGAAAATAATGTTTTACAGCTGACTTTCCTTCATCATAGTGTAACTTAACAAGTAGAAACTCTTCACTCACAATTGTGTACCAACATACACCACCAATGCCACCATAAAATTTGCAGATGACCCAACAGGGATATTTTCCAAAAATTAAGAATCAGGTGAGGTGGTGCTTAGTGAACAACCTATCCTTCAACACAGAAGATCACGTGATGAGGATCATGCTCCATTTTTCATCAATGGTGACAGGGTATCAAGCTTTAGGTTCCTGGGGATACACATCACCAGGCACTGCTAAAGGCACAGCAATGGCTATTTGTCTTAAGTATGTGGAAAAAAGCTGGCCTTCCCTGACAGGTACTGCTGACCCACTACAGGCTGCACCAGAGAGTATTTTAACCCATTGTATTGGTGTGTGGGACCTCAGCTGCTGATCAGAAAGCTCTACAGTGGGTTATATACCTCGTTATGTTATGTACCATGGACCTCGAGGCTCAGAGACAGTTACATTTCAAGAGCTATAAACGCACTCAATCAGTCCATTAAGTTAAGTGCTCCTGGTAGAGCAGTTTGCACTATATGTATATGAACATTATACTTATGTTTTCACATTGTATATTTTATTTATTCCCCTTACAATTTCTTGCATTAGAAATTTGTTATTTTTTGTATGCCTCTTGGGGTCCGAGTGCAGCCTACGTCATTGTAGAGCAACCCTGGAAAAATTGCAGGTTAAGGGCCTTGCTCAAGGACCCAACAGAGTAGGATCCCTTTTGGCAGTAACAGGATTCAAACTGGCAATCTTCTGGATATCAGCTTAAATCTTTAACCTCCGAGCCACCATTGCACAAATATCTTTTAAATTTTTTTTTAATTGTGCTATTTATGTCATTTCACAGAAAGATTATTTTTTATGGAGATGTAGCACATTGAATCTCATTGTACTGTGTACAATGACAATAAAGGAATTCAATTCATTTCAATATGTGTTCTGCTGTTATGGTATATATTTCCTTATTCCGTCACGATGGGAGTTAAAAGATTCACAAACTGTCAAGATGTACAAACACGACCACCAACCAAGACGCAGTCACTCGGAGCTCAGATTCTTCGTCTCATAAAACGTGTAATTTCTCGATATATTAAAAGGTGTTGCCGCTATAGTGAGGTATTAAAAACACATGCAGATGGTCCCACAGGTTTGCCCAATGTGGTGCCCACTCTGCACTGACAACCCTGTACACTGTAAAGATACAGCAGCCTGACAACGTCACATTATGACTGTGTCACACTAGCAGAATATTCCAGCCTAGATTATTTTCTCGGGTGTCTTCCAGAGTACATTTTTCATCTGGAATACAACCTTAGACCTCGCACAGCCAGCAGACACCACTGACTTAACTGTAGCCAAGTTAAAGAAGATGATTCTTCTTCAGTTACTGCAAATGAGATGAGTTTGCACACTATGTGTATGTGGCTGGCGAGGGTTCAAAATTTTGATGGAACAGAATGACAAGTCACAGGTGTGCATGTGCACAGAAGTGTGAAATCAAAGCTCCTTAGAAGCATAACCCCAATAAAAAAAAAAAAAATTTTTTTAGAAAGAATAAAAAATTAAACCTTTCAATTTTGGTGGACTTACCCTCACATAAATTTACAGAATAATAAGTTAATGAAAAAATAAACTTTGAAGTATAAAACTTGGGGTGCTTTACTCCAAGCCCAGTAGTTAACTGGGTCCATGTCAAAGACATCATTTTTGAATTAGTGGAATCATTAAGGACTTCTACCTCTTAAGATGAAATGGCTTACAAATCTCCACTGAAATGCAAAGAAATGGTTTTACAGTTTACTTTATGAAAACAAACAAATGCTAACAGTCAAACCTGTCACACGAAGTTCGCCAATGGTTGGCCTGGATGAAAGTCCAAAAGCAGGATTAAAAATTGCAAATTACTGGTAAATGCCAGTTCACATTGCTGAAAGCATGTGAGCCTACAAACTCCAAGTTTCATTATGCTGCAGGTTTTGGCTTGTTTTGTCAAATTAAGAAAGCTTATAACTGCACTGTGGGAAAAAGAATTGTGTATATGAGTTATGCAATAAAGTTGAGTAAGTATTTCATTAATCGGACACACCAAGCTTGCTATTTTTGCATTGCCTTTTTCATGTATCCTAGTTATCCATTTCAAGAATCAATTTATCCCAAGTGCATTGTCACTAGAAACATGAATACTATTTTTACAAGCAGGAGAACAAAAGAGGAACAAACTCCTCGATCCCATCCACTGTAGGGCACAGGCACCCGCAGAGTTAGCACATAACATGCCAGTTTGTATATGGACTATGGGAGAAAGCCCACAGAAGAATAGCAAGATTGTGCCCCACATAAAAGGCACATGTCTCTGCCACATGTGATGCTACCATAGGACAGCAATTTTTTTTTTTTTTCTTGTAAGAGAATTAACATTAGCTGCAATACCCATGCTTTGTGTGTTATCTACAATAAATAAGCTTAAACAAAGACATTACAGACAACCAGCTCTATTAACAGGCCTGCCACATGGCAAGCTCTTGATCACAGCCACTGATGCCAAAAAATTATTAGAGCTTGATGTCAGTCCACACCTCATTTGTGGTTTATAGCAGTTACCAGTGAGCAGGCACACACTCCAACCTTCAGTAAAAAAATGTAATTCACATTGGAAAAATGTGTCATTAATAAGTCGGTTGGATGTACAGTTCTAAAATTAACAAAAAATAAATAAATGAACAAACAATCAAAGTGTAATATCCAGTGTTGAGTGGAAAGTGTTGAGGACCCAGATCATGTAGAAAAATAGCTCTCATTCAAAAAGAGAAACAAAAAAAACCTTAAAACAACCTTATTTAATTGAGACACCAAACGGCAATACGTCCGCATAAAACCTCACTGTGACTTGGAGGGTCAAGTCAGAGCTTCTCTTTTTAATTTTCTTGCTTTATAGTCATTCTAGTGTGTGTTCAGACCAAAGTGTGCATGTGTATTTATTTACCTATTTATGTATTTATTTAAAGAGCTTCTGTAAAAAAGCCAAATTTCACCCTGGGGACAAATAAAGTTCTATCAAACTCCAAATATGTATGTCTCACGTATGTCTCCCCATAAAATAATGCTAGTGAGAAAAATAAAAAACGCTAAGGAAATAAAGTTCATCCTCATACTTCAGCCCAAAAAATATCCAATTTAACCAGACTTCCAAGAAAAAAACTTCCCCGCACTCCTGTATTCCTAGAATTTACACTTCTCTACCCACAATCAACCAATAGGTTAAGACCAGGATACACCATCTCATCAGGGAAGACCCAATCAATAAATAAAACAAATTAATGACACATCATAAAGAATACATGGAGCAAAATAAGTGATATTGCTGGGGGGGGGGCGGGGCGGGGGGGGGGGAATGTTTGTGATAATGGGAGGCTGATAAATAGTTTAACGTCCACTAGCCATACTGAGCATTTGAAGTTTGAAGATATTACGAGAAGATACACAAGAAACCTACATGACAAGTTATCTGAAACACAGCATGTTAACACAGCATCTGTGAGGAGCAGGACTGAAACTGCGCCATGAGTACCGACACCCGATCATCTTCTCGGCTGGATGTCTGAGGTGACTAGCAAACACTGTCTAAAACTTCTACAAACTATCCTCAAAATTCAAGTGCTCAGTATTAAGACCAGGAATACTTTTTCTAAAAGAACACAAAACCTGGCGCTATTTTTTTTTTTTTTTGCCCTCCATTCAGACACAAGTGTCATCCCCTTTTCTAAGGGCACAAGGTGATTGGGAGTGCATGCCCGATAAACGCCACCACAACTAATACCCAATACAAACAAACTGCTACTATTGAACCACAGTTCCCATCATGAATGCACAAACAAAACACAACCAGAATAATCAAACCAGTCACTCTTAAAAAAGTGTGGCCAGTGGAGAATTTAGAAAAGACAGACCATCCTACTCAAGAAATAAAATAAAACAAAAAAATGAAAGCAGCAACATGCCGTTTAGAAATAAAGCAACAAAGAACTTTTTAAAATGTTTTTAATCAAGTGAACTGGATAAAAAATAAATACATAGTAATGAACCTACTGCAGGAAGTTTCAAATAATGAATTTATTTTTTTTTTATGTTACCTTGTTTCAGAAATTAAATGTATATTAAACTAAATATGTCCTTATATATAGAATGTGTATATTTTACAATCCTAAACCTACTTACTCCAATTCAGGGATGTGAGGGGGTCTGAGTCTATGACAGTAGTACGTGTCACAAGGCAGGGAACCAACACTGGACAGGACTCAGACGCACGGAGGAATTTAGGGTCACAAGTTAACTCAACCTGTAGTTCACTGGAGGAAAACCCAAACCAACATGACCAATGAAACCACCAGTGTTCATTTCAGCTGTCCCTGACGATTTCACTGGGAATATGGAAACTCCACATAAATGACGACCTGAGCAGAATTGGACCCCAAGTTATTGACCAGAATGCTAGCCACTCTGCCAGATATATTTAGAGATTTACTTTGTAAAATAAATACACACACTCTATATATAGTTAACGTGCATAGAAGTATCAAGTTTGTTATTTCTTGCATTTGTAACCAAAAAAAAAATGAAGCTTGAAATATTTTGGCTTTAATAAACTTGTTTCTATATTTAAACAAAAGGGGAAAAAAAAGGCACAATAAAATGTTGCACCCACTATCCACATAAGGTAACAGAGTAAATAGACAGTATATGTGCACACATAAACAACTGTAACTCGGCTTAAAAGGCAGCCACTAAGCCAGTAAATGGCTAATGAAGTAACACCATTACGTGCTCCACTGAAAGAAAGGTACTTTTGGAATGTGGGGTTGGAAACGCCCATCAGTGTCCCTCTTTATTGCCATTTCTTTTTTATGAAGGCATCTGATGAGCTTCATCGCAGGTTATCCCTGAAGGCTGCAGTTTCACCAAATTGCTTCAAGTTCAGTCTTTCCATTCCACTTAAAAATCTCACTCTCTCTTTTGTTGTATGGCACACTGGACAGGATGCATTTCCTGCACTCTTCCATGGGTAACAGTCAATCACAGTTTTCTGCTTTAAGGCAGGATTAGGAGGCAACAATCCACAACCAATGAACATCCAACAGGGAAGCCTGCATCACGGGTTGAGAGAAGGTGTGAATTGTGTCTCATTAGCAGGAGTAAATGAACAAAGTGCATAAATGATGAAGGCAGAGAGAGTGAGGAAGCAGGCCAGCCAGCAAGAGACACAAGAAAGTGGAGAGACCCAAGAGGAAGCTGCACTGAAACTGTGGACAACTTGAGTTCCCTTGTAATTTTCCTATTTTGCATTTCTCGGCTCTCAGTACTTGTGTTATTAATAAAGTTTCTCTATTATATATATATAAAAAAAAAATCTTGGAAGGAGACGAGATGTCTCAGAGACACTTTCATGTCCCGCGAGACGACAAGAGCTTATGCAAAGAGATTTGGAAAAGTCCTGCGTGGTTATGTCAGACATTTCTTGTAGAGAGAAAGAAATGATATTCACTCACTCACTCATACACAAGCAAAGCGAGCATGCTGGCAAAACGATGCCATGGAAGAAAGAGACAATTGTTTAGCTGCTAATGTGCAAGCAATGTGAGTACGTCTGCAAAACGAAACATCTTAGGAGAGAGATGCCCATAGTAGTTCCTTTTAATCACCTAACATCTCTACATTTCAATTTTCTTATGACGATTTCAATAGTTTCTAGGACCCCAGGCTTCTTACAGCACGGGATTACACATCTAGTCTATATATCTCAATCAATACTTGTTAGTATGGGTGTTTTTTTGTATTTTTTGCTATACTGACTATAACACAATATTCAATATCATCATGACGCTTCATTGAGAGGTGTCAGTCACTGTTAGAGGACATTCATCTTCATTAATTACTACATAGCCACAGCGTGTACAGCATAATAAAAGTAAATAATTCAGGACATTTGAGCTGTCAGCAGCAAGACTGTAGTATTTACCAAACTGTATTAGCAGAGGGACTTTAAACACTTTCAAACGGTGTGTGTGCCAATACTAGTGTAATGGGAGATGTTGAGGAAAAAAAGATGAAATATAAAAGGAAAAGATGAAATTACTGAGAAGACATGCATTTCATTCATCAGCAAGGGAAAAGGTAACATCTTCACACAATAGGAGAAAAAAAGATTACACATTTTGCTGCTATTACCTTAAGATAAAAACGGATAACAGAAATTGATGCATCACTTAATTGAATTACGTAACCGAATTATCTGTTTTTTTTCTTCTTCTTGTAATCTCTAGGACTTCGTAAAGAGAGAACACAGCCTGGATGTAAAATAAAGGGTGGAAGCAGCAGGGTATTTTAACACTTGTGAATGCAAACTAAAATCCATTATTACTCTGAATGCATTTGTTAAAACACGATTCACTGAGCAATTACAACTTCGCATATGAATAAACCTACTTGGCCAGCAGAGCGTAAACGATGGATAAAAGCAGAGTCTCAGGGGAGTCTGGGAGCAGACATACAGACCACAGCTCAAGGCCATCAAGCTCACTACAGCTCCTAGAAGTAGAGGAAATGATATAATAGCTTGCTTCATGTTTGTTTGCAAACATTTTCACTGCCGAACCTCTGTTCTTGAGGCACACTCATTGTGTCGACCCTCCTCGACTCTTAAGAGTTAGTGGCAAAGCGCTGCCATCATAGGAGGCTGTTACTAGGTACACTGAAACCATAACTCTGCATAGACTGTTGGGCCACAAAGATAATCCTTGCGGCATGGAATGCAGATGGTGGTGGTCTTGGTATAAAATTTCATTAGCAATACTGTGGTAACATAATAGTATATACAGTATATATCTATCTCTCTCTATATATATATTATATATTTTACACACACACATTACATACATACATAATATAAAGTGGTCCACTTTAATTTCTACTCTATCACTGCCTTTAATTTTGATAGTTTCATTGTGCAAAACTTTTCAAATATACAAAATATTTAATATGGACTGCATTGTACCAGTATTGAATGACCAGATTTTACTATCAGGCCTTGAAAAATGGCAGGAGATACCCTTCACCTACTGGCATTAACCTCACCAATCCCTTGTAGGGAATTTTGTCAGTGCCTAGTGCTGATGCAATAAATCTGACAAGACGATCAAACCCCAATCTTAGTGTTTAAGGGTGTTTAATGTGTACAGAAAGGGGAAATCGATGACAACACAATCTTTGTCCAGACATGATGTGGACAGTGGGCATGGGGGGCACATGTTAATGTATTTACATAAATATTAACTGGCAAATTTATTGTCCTTTTGCCAACTTTATGAAAAAGAATGAGCCAAAAACATGCCTAAAAAGTCATTGTTGATTGCTGGAATTTGTAATCTCTACCTGTAAAGGAATTTTTTAGCCACCACCTTTTCTAATCTGTTGAGGAGGCCAAAGTGCACATAAGGAGAAACACCCCAGTTTTTTTTTAAAAAGGTATGAGAGTTAAATCAATAATTACCTACACTTCTGTGATTATTTTGTTTGGCTTTTGCCACTCACATGTAGAAATGTGGTTTGTCGGTGGTCACAATGCTAAAGTTTTGGCCATGATCGGTCAGTTTCTCTTGTTGTTTCCCAGGAGTAAACATGGCTGCTCCGCTGTCCGTTTGTACCGCAGAAGAGCAGTGACTAACTTTTTAGGGTCTAAAGGTGTACCCGGGTGTGATACACACCACTCACTTCCAGCTGACCCTGCCTGCAATGACACAGCAACCATTCACAAATACTCCTCAATATGGTATAATGGGAGAAAACTGCTTATTTTAAAACTTGCTAAAGTTTGAAACACCAAAACAGATGTGATCACAAGATTCCTTCACCTCTGACAACCACAAAACAGGGTGTGGACCATTTTATAAGATCAAGGAGAATTTATGAAATAAAAAAAATAATACCAGAAGAATGGGCCTGATCAAGACAGTTCTAACCTGGTGACACCACTTCACTCGTAAGTTCTGTATGGTCCAGTTTAACCTGGCAGCATTATATTCAATAAACCAATTTATCATAAAAATGATGGCAGCCAATACCCACACAGTTGGTCTCTGCTACTCTCAATATATTTAGTTCTCAACTTTTTTTTTTAATGCATTTTATATTTTTATTTTACACAAGAGATGTTTCAAAATAAAAGCTATGTATTCTTTCCATTTAATTATTGGCCAATTTTGGAATACTGTACTTGGAATCACTGTCCTTACAATGTGCATGGAGTTTTAGCCTTCCAAGATCTAGTGTAAAGTATGCAGTACATATAGGTTACTATTAAAACAAATTAACTTCGTCTAGCCCCTCCACTACCTCTTAAGAGTAGTAGCAGCATTTTAATTCAAACACACAATTCTTGTAAAAAAAAAAAAAAAAAAAAAAAAAGCTGCATGCAAGCTAATAAAAAGTTTAGGTGTACAGATTGGAAATATGGAAAAATAATATAAAAAATGATAAAAGCAAATGACAGGAAGGTGAAAAACAATGCATAAAAAAATAATTTAAATAAATAAAAAAAAACAGTATTACACACACTCTGCTAGCAATATATTGTTAAGGCAAATTTCCAAGATGTCATCAATGTTAGGCTGTAATAAAATGAAGGGAGCGAAGGAAGTGTAGGACAGCGACCAGCTGACAACATGCAAAACTCAACTTGGCCTCCATTTGTTGTCCTCTTTAAGCAGAGCAAAGCGATCAAAACCAAGCAAATCACTTGGAAGCATAATCTGATTTGATGTTCATTAAAAAAGTATTCAATAACCCTTTCCAGCTTGAAACTTTGTCTACAGAGAACTAAAAGAAAAATGTATACATTTAAACTTAAGCTACAGTTGTGGAAGGAAGTAAGATGCCATTCAATTTTTCTGGAGTCTTGTGAGCAGACTTTCCTCTGTGTGTGTTCACTCAGCCAGAGAAAAATGCAAAGTCTCTTATAATTAAGAGACTGAAGTCGCCAGATTAATTGAATTTTATCAGAATAATACATTTCTCAAATTGTTTACCAGCCTTCAATCTAAAAATTCCACAACTGGAAAGGGTTAACAAGAAATTCCCATAGAGCGACACCAAAGGCCATGTGCATATTCATATGCATTAATTCAAGGGAGAAGAGCTTCTTTATTTATTCTTACTGTACCGCCACCAATGCAAATGGCCACTTTTCTTGCGAGACATCGCTATCTGAGCACTGCTCCCACCACCAAAGAGATGATAAAAGCCATCTAAAATTAACTGATTGGACTGAAAGCTGAAAACCACAAAAAATGAACTGATGAAGCGTAGCAGCAAAGAGAAAAAATCTAAAAGAATCGTGAGATCATCTGAATAACCATCAATCCGATTGCTTGATTAGCATTATTATTTCAAGGCAAGCAAGGTAAGATGACTTAAAAGCAAAATACATACCTTGTTTCAAGAAAAACACTTAATATCTGGTCAAATAAAGCTAGAATAATAAAGGAACAGGCATCATATTATTTCTGGGTATATCTCAGGTCATACCTAGAAGTGTGAAAAATGAAATAATCCTGACCATTAAAACTTATTCACACTTGCTAACCTTTGGAGACTACGCACTTGCAGACACTAAGCAAATGGGGCTGTCACATTTTAGAAATCGACTAACATATCTGATTATTAGACATATCTATTCATGCTACATTATGAGGACAAGTCGACAGGAAAAATACATAAAGAATTTCAAAATAATATGTATACACATGTTGTTCATAACAAGAATGCACCATTCAAGTACAAAAACCTCAAGACATGCAGTATAAACTGCCAAATGTGCATTAAAATCAAACCAAATATAAAACATTTGGGAAAGTGAGCATTAAAGCAAACACAGAACTTAAGTGATTTTCACCAGCTAAACTGTCTTGTTAGCGATTTGTACTGTATATTAACAGTTGGGCGACTGCACTCAGTTTCCGAATGTCAGCTTTAAGATACTGTCATAATTTCTCTGATCATGATGCTGCCAAGAGGCTTATTCACAATGCTGAAGACCCTTTAAGAATCAGTGATGGGCTAATAGAAGAGCACTGTGACTTTCAAGATCTTAGTCAGTTAGCACTTCACAGCCTGCTATAAGAGAAGAAAGGGATTACTACGAGCTTCACACTAGGAAATTCTATAGGAGTGAAATTTCAACTGGTAACTATCATTGTAATTTATACTATATTATTTAAACAGGTAATATTCTGACACAACTTTGGCCTTTTATTTCGTTTCCTCATAAGGAGTACTAGGGTGTTGTACCGTGTTAGCCATTATGAATGTAGTGAGAAGTCAAGCGAAATGACACCTTTTATAGGCCAACTAAAAAGATTACAATATGCAAAGTTATGAGGCAACTCAGTCCCCCTTTAGCTTGCATATTGTAATCTTTTTAGTTAGCCAATAAAAGATGTCATTTTGCTTGACTTCTCACTATTTCCTTATAAAATATTGAATTATCAGTGAATATTGGCTAATCCAGAAATAACATTTTGTTGCTTGTACTTTCAACAGTATGCATTTTTCCAAATTTGTAAAACCTGGCAGGAGTGCATAATACAACTTTAGAAAGCATATCATTAGACTCCAAATTGCAGTTGCTTACTGGGTAATCTTCATAAAATTTTTCTGACCAAAACATGCATTAAAAAGGTTCACACTCTCAGAGTAAAGAATCATTCAAAACACAGCACCGATTTTCCAGACTACCATTACTAAAAAGGAATTAGCAACAGCTGGACCAATCTTAAGGTTTACTAACAAGCTGCTTGGGTACCACAACAGTTCTAACAATCAGCAACATATGATTACATCTGATGGTTTAATCGACATTGTCGGAAAATGATCAAAAAGTCCAACTACCAATAGTTTGTATTTGGAATAAGGCACAAACAAATTGTTACCTTACCTAATGTTTGCCCACAGCTTTCCAGCAGGTATGTTTAATTCATTTTGAGGACTACTGTACGTATTGACAATTAATTAGGGTGTCTTAAATCTAAGCCTAACATTGGCTTTCAAATTCTTAAGATTTTCAGAAGAAAAAAAAATTGTTTGCATAAATGAAAATAAAAAAATGAATATAACAAATCTGGGTGCAAGTAAATACTTACAGTGGTTAATATTTTCAGATGCACAAAAACAGTAAAGAAATCAAAAAATATGCAGAGGGGAACATTTTACATGGATAAATATATTCTCATAGATTCTAGAAAGTTGAATCTGTTCATCTGGACGTAGTGGGGGGGGGGGGGGGGGGGGGGGGGGGGGGG
>JANRMT010062816.1:20702416-20719334 GCA_026402145.1 Polypterus bichir lapradei | reverse complement strand
ATATATATATATATATATATATATATATATATATATATAAAAAGGAGCTGGTCAGACTTTAGGAAGCAGAAGGAACACCACACTCAACTGTATACTGGCAGGGATGCTGTTGAGAGGGTGAAACGCTTTATATTTCTCAGAGTGACCATTACTGAAGAACTGAAGTGTGCATAACAAATTTCGGCTCTTATAAAGAAAGTCCACCAGTTCCTCTACTTTGTCAGACCTCCGAGGAAAGCTCAGATTTCCCCATCTGTTCTCATGAACTTCTCCAAGTGCATGCTGAGTTCATTTTCACTGGCTACATAACATCCTGGTAAGGCACCTGCTTGACTCAAGATTGTAAAGCCCTGCAGAGGCTGGCGAAGGCAGCACAAAATACAACTAGCACCCCAGCTGCTATCTCCTGAAAACCTAAGCAATACTTACTGCCTTAGAAAAACAAATATTATAACTAAAGACCACTGGCACTTCAAAGAGTCAATTTCTCATTCCTCCATTCTGGTCGTCAGCAGTCTTATCAGTAGACTGAGGGACAGTTTCTCTCCACAGGTTGCAAGGCTGGTACAGCTCCAGTTATAGTGACTAGAAGGCTCCATGACAGGTTAAGTTTGGACAGGATTTTCCATGTTTTGCTACACTAATCAAATGAGTGCTTTTAGATGGCCACATGTAAAAATCACAAAGGTTTTTTACTCCAGGTTTTTTACATTTTTTTTCCCAGATGCACATAGTGAAAGCACATGGTATAAACAGTAAAGTATTAAATACAAGTAAAACTGCTAGATATAATGTCTGTATGAGCCAGTTAAAAGCCAGGGAAGCAATACCATAAAATACTTGTAAACGTGCTTGAGTGATCTCTGCCTATAACCATACCGTTTTTGAAATATCTGAAACCATTTTAAATAATATCTCCACCATAAATGACAGTTCTATAAACATAGTTTATTTAACATAAATAAGGAAAAGCAGCAGAGCAAAGACTATTTCACTGAGGAACAATTTTTGCTCCTTAAATCCATTTTATTAGTTGTAGAGTGTAAGGTGCCATTGAACTGCATTTCAGTGCCCATTTTATCAACTGATTCTGTACTCACTATGAACTTGCATAAGGCTCATTATAATTAAGCAATACCGAAGATGTTTGAGGTTTAAAACTAAGCAGATGGCAAATTGAGTTAATTTAAGAATTCCAATTAAAGGTATTACTTTATAAATAATAAACACAAACAACTTACTCTTGATCTTGATTCCTGATGCCCATGTGTGCTTAAAAACAAAAAACAAAACTCAGATTATGTTTCAGTTCAGGATTTGTTTCTTTCTTTTGTTGTTTTTTAATCAAGAATAAATTAGGAAAGGCCACCTACATATGCAGCAACATACTAAATTTACCAATTAGAAGAGAAAACTGGTGACATGGAGAGTTAAACAACAATAATCCAAATTCCATTTATTTACTTAAGATGACCACATTTTCCTGGGACTAATAGAGGACTTGAGCAATTTGTTACTCATTGGACACATGGGTGTAGGATGCTGTGCAGACAGGCTGGTCGGCCTACTATGATTTCTACTTGTAATTAACATCTGTTTATTGTTTTACTTTCTAACTGTTAAAATGTCAGCATTAGAATGCAGACAGCTACGATTTTTCAGCAGTGTCAACATTAATTGCACATACATGAACTCTAACACAGCCACTGAGATCATATACTATGGAATATAGTATATTAGCAGACAAATCTCTAACCTCAATTTCAAAAATCAAAACTAGTTGGAGATATTACTGATGTCACTGGAAGCTGCACTGTACCATTACAAAAGGGTTGAGAAGAATTTTAAAATGTTTCTTAGCTGCATATTCCCTGTCTGAGGGGTGAATTTTACTTTAAGTGTGGTTGCACACTGTCCAAGGACTACACTTTCACTTGTACGCAGCCTTAAATAAGCTATTATCCGCAAGAATTTTAATGGAAACATAAGATTTTCAACCACAGGACATCTGATTGGTCAAATGTTGTATCTGTTCTGAATGAGATTGATGAGGCTCGGGATTAAACATGGTGCATCTGTTTCAGTGTAAAGATTTGCTCTGTAGTGAAATGTCAGCGGCGAGTCGTGAAGGCGAGGGCTAAATGCACTGTGAGCTAAATGTAAAGCTCCATCCATCAGCCACTCAGAGTCTACCTCTGGACATTTTGAGCACTGCGCCTCCTGGTGTTTTCCGTTGATCTCTCACCACTACGTACGACCCATCCATGGTGCTGATCCCACCTTTGTTGTAGACTCTCATCATAAAGCCTCTCAGTTTGAAGATTTGTAACGTGGTGAATTGTCAGTGGTCAGTTTCGAACCTGCACTCTCTAGCTTAGAGATGAGCGCCTTGAAGTTTGAGTTAAATGGAGTGTTTTATCCATCAGGTGCGTGGAGTCCACCTCTTAACAAGGTGAGCATTGCACCTCCTGGTGACATCAGATGCTCTCTTTGCATCAGCCCCCATCTTGTCTGCACAGCATTGTCACTACAGCTCCAGTGTGCAACATAGCTGCTTGAAAGAGACATGATGTATACTTCAAATATGGAACACACAGATTTTTTTTTTTTTTTTTTTTAAATAAATAAGTTGGGATCCATAATTTGTGCCAATACATCGGACTATTTTGGGAAAGATGGGGCATCTGGTCAACTCAGTTTTTCTCCGCCACATTCTCGGTGCTACCATATTGGACCTTTTGTTAAAATCTTGTTAAGCATTTTAATAGTACCAACCTCTGTGCTGCATTGTCCTCCTTGAGTATCGTCTGCTAGGTCGCCGTTCGAATGAAGCTGACCTCCTGGCTTTATTGGCTTTTGTTGTTTGGTATTCCGTTTTACCACTAAGAGAGATTTAACAACTATTACACCTGACACAGCTTAACTAAAGGACAAGCAAAACAACTTTTTAAAACTTACATACCAGACTTGTTACAGAATAAGGCATGTTGTAGTACTCAGCAAATTTTCTTGAGCACAAATGTTATTCCCCCCCCCCCCATATTTACAGCAGCAGCACAGATGCTGCTGAACTGAGCATGGAAGTGAAGCAGCAAGGTATCGAAGGCACTTCAGAAAAATGGGTAATGACTGGAGAATTTAATGGCAAGACGCCAGCCTTTCACTTCCCAAACACTATGGAATTAATTAAATTTAGGGATTTAAAAAGTGTTTGCCAGAAAAAAATGGAACAGAGAATTGATAATTTGCTGTCAAATATCTCACTGCTGATATGCCATGTTTGTTAATAGGTTCCAGGGATCTCTGAGCTGGTGTGTCTGCATTAAAGTTTGACAAAAGATTATGGGTTTGTTAGTACAGTGTTACGACTGCAACTGAATAAGTCTAACTCCAATATGCTAAGAAATTGTTGAAGTGCACAGTTAATTTAGCAGCACAGAGTAAATAGGGCCATGGATGAGAGGGATCAGCCACTAAATTCATGTGTAGCCTCTATAGTCAGTATAGCTTTCTACTTCACTCCATTTCTTGAAAGGAAGCTCATTTCTATCCTTTTTTTAAACTCTTACATTAAATTAATTTTCGGTACTAAACGGACAGACGGCATAAAAAAAGGAAAACAAGTGTTTTGACGTATTCATAGCATTTACTGGGATAAAAAAAATATATATACAGAAATTTACAGAAATTGGATTATAGAAATACGTACAATTATTTTGACAAATTCATAAGATATTAAATATATAGAAATTTAAGGTTTCCCCCTACCCATTCTAGTGTAGGGCTCTGTGGGGGAGGTTTCACTGCCGTCCATTTAGTACGCAAGTATCTAATTTTCTTTTATCATGTTACACATTGCAGTTTCTAGAAGAATTAAAATGTTCAGGAATTATCAGTTTTGTGTTTTACAGAAACATATCAGGAGTCATGTTCAACAAGTTTTTCTCATCAAACTTCTGCTTCTCTGGTGGTTCTTCATATGAATTTTTTCACTCAAAAAATGTAATTATTCTTGGCAGAACAAAGATGTAAAATCAGAACGTGTCCAGCGCTGGAATGAGTGATCCAGTGTTAGTCAGACCTGCACTTGTTGTTCACTGTAAATAGCTTTATTTAAAAGAGAATTTTCCTTTAAAGAAGTCGCCATGTGCCATGCCGACTTCTATTTCGTTGCCTGCAATCTGCTACTTGTCTTACTTGTGTAAGGCAAATTCACTAAGGGTAATTCACATACCTTCAGGGGCTACTGTATTTCGAACAACCAATTTTGAAAGCAAAAAGGCAAGTAATCAACTATAACCAAAGATTAATGACTTCTTTGACTAACAAAAGATACGCACACATAGGAAAAGGAACATTTTGCTTTGACATTAGCCTACCTGAACCTGAAGCGAGATCCCAATCGGATAAAACCATGACGGGAAGAGCTTTTTTGCAGTGGGCCTCTTAAACGGAAAAAAGCATGATGCTCCACAGCACACTTCCACAAGTGCTTGCAGGCTTTTGGATGTTCCAATCGAAACACAAATGTGTGTTCCTGCTCTTTTCCCTGTTATATTATTGGATGGGAGAAAAAAAAAACAAAAAAAAAACACATCAGTTTCTCTCTCTAATGCAGATTCACTATGCCTAAAGACTAGTAACATAATACAACTTACCAGTTCCTTTATCTCGGAGATAAATTTTACATTTCCCACACTTAAAATGTCAGTCTATAAAAATAACTGTAAAGGTATGCTTTTCAACAATACCTTCAACTTCAAATTATAAAAGATGAAGCAACATTTCGGTTATAAGATGACTCCAATAAATAGTAGGAGTGTCAGAATTTTAATCTACACCTAAAACCTAACAAATATAACACACAGCGTCTGAAGTCCCTTTTCATGTGGCCTGTCCTTACACTACTTAACTCATTATGCTGTTTCAGAATTAGCCACCATTTTGATGATTTAATAGTACATTTTTACTCTTTTGGCCTCTGATCCAACTTCAAGAAGCAACACTACTGAAAAACAAAATGGTTTCATTTCATTTTTCCAGCTTAATAAAAGCTGGTAGATTATCAATTAAAAAAAATGAAGTAAAAGCCATTTTCTTCACATTAAACTAGTGCCCGCTTTAGCTCCAATGTCTAACTAATAAATATTTACACTCATAAGTAACATGTTTTAATGGATTTTACAGTACTGAGGCTTTTTTTCCCTCCATTTTCTAAACACATCTTTCCTGCACAAGGTTGCAGCGGAAAGAGGAGCAGATAAGGAAACAGCCCTGACAGAGATACCAGTCTATTTCGAAGCACAATCAAGCATTCATTGGTGTAATCAACCTGACAGTATGATTTAAGACTGCATAAATTTGGTAGGTGACCACAGAGACGTGAAGGTAACATGAGTTTCAAACAGAATAGACAAGAATTTAAACTGTAAAGTAGCATCATTGCCACTCTGTCACCATGCTCATCAACCAAAAATTGCAGCAGAAATGTTTAAATTATATACCCAAGCAGTGTAGTGAGAGTGGTCATCCTTGAAATAGCAAGTTTAAGTATACAGAAATATGCCATTCATCAAAACCAGAGAGTACTGTGATTAAATTAAAATGAATGCAGTCTTTGTACGTTTATGAAAGAAATTAAATGTGCAGAAATGGAATCAGATATTTACTATATAAACACAGGTAAAATTTCCTTTACAACGAACTCCCAGGGACCTAAAAATATTTTGTTGTAATGAGATTCTGTATTTGTCACTATTGTGCTTTCTTTAACTTGCGTCCAGACATTTGCAATTATTTCAATAGCTTCTTTTGCGTTAATTTTAATCTTCTCCTGCCTACAAGTTATGCTGAAGAGAATTTTTCTCAGCATTTCCTTGCCCTAATACACTTAGGGTGCGAATGATGCCCAAATCCAATGGCTGAAGCACTGCTGTGCAATTGGGTGGGAGGAATTCAACGCGAACATTATCTAAATATGGAAGCATGTTGTGGGCAGCACAGTTATCAATCAGGAGCCAAATCATCCTTTTCTTTTTCATATTGTGAGGTTGCAGTGAAGCGACACAGAAGCAAATCATAAAAGATTGGGGTTGTGCTGCAAGTCCCTGTCTTGCACCCCAACCACGAGGCTTAGTCTCAGTACTTTAGCAAAACCAGCTTTATTCAGCTTGAAACAGGAACGGCACAGTTATTTATTGTGGCGTGATCTGCCACACAGCAGTCAGGCATGGTCATGGCCAGGTCAGTGACAAAGTAATCCTGTTACCTGCATTTACCATTTACATGCTCCTAACCTTGCATCACCCATCGAGATCTTTTCAGTTTACTTTGGCAGAGAGACGCAGCATAGCTGTGAGCCTGCTATTGCCCCGTACAGACACGGAGATCGCACTTCAGGAAGCTCTTCGGCGTGCTGTCTAGTTGGAGGAGGTCCCAAGAGAGTTTACAAACCTCACATTTTCTTGGATGAGTGCCACATTAATAGGAACGTTTCACTGAATAAGCATCACTGAACCACATAAAAACGGCTTTTTCGACGTCTTCAAATGCAGCAGTTCACATACGTTTGCAACCTGAGATTTTTCGTTTTTTTGAGAGCAGCAAAAAATGAAAGTTGTTTTTTTTTTTCTAATATGTTTTCGTGTCTGCCGTTTCTATAGGAGGGTGACAATGAGTTAAATTCCAATGGATGTTTATCAAATGTTGATGAGCAATAAGCAACAGGTATCACTGAAAACCACAGGAAACAAAAAAGACAAAAAAAAAAAAAAAAACAGTAAAAGGAAAGTTTGAAGAAAGAAAAAAAAAAGTGTTTCCGTTTGGGGATCGTTGTGCACAACTGAGCTGCGGCCACAGAACTAGCTGCCCTGTGGATGATTCATTCAGGCATTTCAAGGTCTTTTGTGCACTTCATTGTAATGAAAGTATCTGCTGAATGTACTTTGTAGTAACGAGATTTCTATAGACTTGTGTCATATGGGGAAGCTGTCAGGACCATAAAAATTTTGTTGTAAAGATATTCGTTATAATGGAATTTTACCTGTAATTCAAACTACAGGCAGCAGACCTCAACTCACTGAAACAGAACATTATCTATCTTTATGCAGCATAACGTATTTTTTTTATTTTACTTATTTGGACACAAAATATTATAACAAAACACAACTGGGTCAGACAAATGAGAGTAAGATAGGCCTTTTAATTCAAAAAGAACTCAACATTAAACCTCCACCAGACAAAGAGATTGATATAAACGGAGAGCCCCATCTAAAAGAAATCTTCTCGTATTGTAAAACAGCCAGTGGAGTGAAAAGGTTACACACAAGCCAGGCATGTTTACTTTAGAATTCTTGCTAAATCCTGGAAAGTTTTTAACAGATCCTTGTAAAGAGTATTTTGATTTTGTTCAACTTGAAATAAAATGGAACATTATTTTCCTACCAAGTCATAGAAGGCGGATTAGGATTCTACGAAAACAAAACAAGTCCAAATGCAAGTAGTGTGGTTACCGATTTTTCAGTCAGAGTTAGTAACGTAATTCTGTCAGCAAATAATGAGCTACTCAAACAGTGTGTGAAACAGCTGTACTTATTTCCCCTGAAAAAAATTCCTAACAATTGCACATGTCAATATTTATTTCCCTCAGTAATTAGCACTACCTTTCATAAAGTTGACAATGTTCAGTTTTAAACGCTAAGCCTGCAGCTCCAAATTCCAGAAATACCTCAGGTGGTATTGACGGTTTATTGTTTTTCAACACTGCTGCAAGTCAGACAGCAAACTCTGCCATCGGAGTTAAGAATTCCAGGAGCAGGCACGTCTGAATCTTGTGCCTTGATTCAGTACTGTATATTTTCAGGAATTTTATCAATCTTGCTTAAAAAGAAATATTTTTAGAGAATGAAGAATAAACACTACTCAAAAGGGTGCTTCAAATTTTTTTTTTTTATGAACTTTACAGTATTACTTTCCTAGAACTTAAGTTAATGTAAATTATTTGGTTATGGTTTGAACCTGGCTGCATCCAATGAATCTCCCTGTATGGCCTTTTGGATTTTGCTCCACTCCCTTCTGTTTTTTTTAGACTGGACACAGCATATTTTTATATATACAGTGGCTTGCAAAAGTATTCGGCCCCCTTGAACTTTTCCACATTTTGTCACATTACAGCCACAAACATGAATCAATTTTATTGGAATTCCACGTGAAAGACCAATACAAAGTGGTGTACACGTGAGAAGTGGAACGAAAATCATACATGATTCCAAACATTTTTTACAAATAAATAACTGAAAAGTGGGGTGTGCGTAATTATTCAGCCCCCTGAGTCAATACTTTGTAGAACCACCTTTTGCTGCAATTACAGCTGCCAGTCTTTTAGGGTATGTCTCTACCAGCTTTGCACATCTAGAGACTGAAATCCTTGCCCATTCTTCTTTGCAAAACAGCTCCAGCTCAGTCAGATTAGATGGACAGCGTTTGTGAACAGCAGTTTTCAGATTTTGCCACAGATTCTCGATTGGATTTAGATCTGGACTTTGACTGGGGCATTCTAACACATGGATATGTTTTGTTTTAAACCATTCCATTGTTGCCCTGGCTTTATGTTTAGGGTCGTTGTCCTGCTGGAAGGTGAACCTCCGCCCCAGTCTCAAGTCTTTCGCAGACTCCAAGAGGTTTTCTTCCAAGATTGCCCTGTATTTGGCTCCATCCATCTTCCCATCAACTCTGACCAGCTTCCCTGCCCCTGCTGAAGAGAAGCACCCCCAGAGCATGATGCTGCCACCACCATATTTGACAGTGGGGATGGTGTGTTCAGAGTGATGTGCAGTGTTAGTTTTCCGCCACACATAGCGTTTTGCATTTTGGCCAAAAAGTTCCATTTTGGTCTCATGTGACCAGAGCACCTTCTTCCACATGTTTGCTGTGTCCCCCACATGGCTTGTGGCAAACTGCAAACGGGACTTCTTATGGTTTTCTGTTAACAATGGCTTTCTTTTTGCCACTCTTCCATAAAGGCCAACTTTGTGCAGTGCACGACTAATAGTTGTCCTATGGACAGATTCCCCCACCTGAGCTGTAGATCTCTGCAGCTCGTCCAGAGTCACCATGGGCCTCTTGGCTGCATTTCTGATCAGCGCTCTCCTTGTTCGGCCTGTGAGTTTAGGTGGACGGCCTTGTCTTGGTAGGTTTACAGTTGTGCCATACTCCTTCCATTTCTGAATGATCGCTTGAACAGTGCTCTGTGGGATGTTCAAGGCTTTGGAAATCTTTTTGTAGCCTAAGCCTGCTTTAAATTTCTCAATAACTTTATCCCTGACCTGTCTGGTGTGTTCTTTGGACTTCATGGTGTTGTTGCTCCCAATATTCTCTTAGACAACCTCTGAGGCCGTCACAGAGCAGCTGTATTTGTACTGACATTAGATTACACACAGGTGCACTCTATTTAGTCATTAGCACTCATCAGGCAAAGACTATGGGCAACTGACTGCACTCAGACCAAAGGGGGCTGAATAATTACGCACACCCCACTTTGCAGTTATTTATTTGTAAAAAATATTTGGAATCATGTATGATTTTCGTTCCACTTCTCAAGTGTACACCACTTTGTATTGGTCTTTCACGTGGAATTCCAATAAAATTGATTCATGTTTGTGGCTGTAATGTGACAAAATGTGGAAAAGTTCAAGGGGGCCGAATACTTTTGCAAGCCACTATATATTATATATTATGGGGCAATGCTGTAGCATGACGGTCCTGTATGACTGCAGTCTGTCTGTGGTACTCCACAAGCCTTCATCAGTTATTTGGTTTTGCCCCTTTTCGTATTTTTCAGATTTTGTGCCTTGTTTAGCTCTACAATTCTGGGTTAACTCATTTCTCATTTGTTTGTATCTTATTATTCAAGTGTTATTGGGTTTGTTGTTAAATTTTGTTTCTTTTTAATTTTATTTTTTGTTTCTGGGTACTCCTTGTTATTTTATGGTATCTGGTGAGGATTTTTGTACGGGGCATTCTTTATTGCCGTCTCTTCCATTAGTTACCTTGATTTTATATTTAAGGAATTATTTTCTTCAGAGTATTTCAAGTTTAACTTTTTGTTATTTCTTTTGCATCCAGAATTAAGAGAGTTCTATGTAATGAGGATTTTTTTGCTTGTTTTAATGTATTATTTAAGCATGTTTCACATAACATGCAAGCAGTTTGGTTCCTGTCAAATCAACTAGCTACTAATACACTATCTGGGTGATTTCAGACTTTAAACTTTTTGTTTTATTGGTTCAGCCTGTATTGCTGTGGCTATAAATTCCAAATAATGATAATTATTATCATAATATATTGTATTTATTCTAGCATACAGTAACCTACATTCAGATTTATGATATCAAGTAACAATATTTGTTATGGTAGCATTTTTCATAAATGACACACCAAAACATTGCTTTACCTGTTCGTCATCTTCAACCACCACCAAAGTAAGTTTATTTTTCCTGAAGTCTAATCTGGTTATTTTGGGCCTATAAAGAATCATAAAAGAAGCAATTATAGTTGCAACACTTATATTTTTTACTCATTTCACTCAAAAAACATTTACTTGTTAATTCTACTTTACCAAAAGAAAAGACCAATCTTTGTCTCTCCCTCAAATACCAGGACTCCAGTAGGGGTCAATCCAAGGCTATAGTCATTCCCATCTCTGGCCTGAAAGAAACAACATTATCACACATTTTGCCTGGTGCCAGTAAGTACAACAAATTTTTAAAAAAAAAGCACAACTACTAGTAGACAAAGACATCTCAGCTTCAATCTAACCGTTCTCTCACAGAAAAATGTTAACACTCCTCTATCTTTAGATGAGCTAAACAGTGTACTGAGTTTGTGGGGCTGATTAAAGGAATACTTCACCCAAAATTGCTTTGCAGTGGGTGAGAAAAATTGTAATCATGTATTTTCATGGAGGACACAGATGAAATCTTTGACTGAATGACTGTCTAGGGCAGGGGTCACCAAGTCCAGTCCTGGAGGAGCACTGTACACCTGCAGGTTTTCATTCTAACCCTTTTTAATTGAGTTCCCGGTTTGTGCTGTTAACTAACTTCTTGTGAAATCATTTTAATTGAATTGCTTTTTTAGGATTTGTTCTCCTGAATTTCTGCATCGTTCCTCTGAATTGCTTCATTTCTTTCCTTAAATGGCACCCATACAGACATGAAATGTGAAGTGAGGGAGCCAACAGAAGGCCAACTTAGTCAGGGCCTCAAACTCCAACCAATTTCACTCCAACCAGCTGCTTAATGAGGTGCCAATTCCTGTTAATTAAACCCATTCTTTCATTTCACGGCTTGTTGCTGCTCTCATTGTGTCATAGCAGACATTTCCGTAATTGTTAATTTTCTCTTTCTAAGAGCACTGGGGACCTGAGCAGATCAACATTCCTGAGAGCTTCATCTATTTCTTTATTTTCAAATATTGTATGATGGACACCAGTTGTTTTGGCTCATTTTGTATCTCATTATTGTTTGGCTGCTAATTAAGGAAAAAAACAATTAAGGGGCATCAGTCTTCAGGAGCAAGTTAAATAAAATTAGTTCTCAAAAGAAGTTAATTAGCAGCAAAACCAAGTCACTCATTAAGAAAAGGGTTAGAATGAAAACCTACAGCCACGGTGGTGCTCCAGGACCGGAGTTGGTGACCTAGGGCAACTCATGCTGGACAACAACAGACAATATCAATTACATCCATAAAATAAATATTTAATGTTGCATAATCCACATGTCAGTTATTCAGTCATAGGGTCACAACGTGCAAAATGAAGGCACCCTTCAATAAAATATTGTTAAATGTTTGGGGGGGGGGAATCAACATATGGCACACACAGGAAATGTAATTAACAAAAGTTTTGCTTAATATAGTCTACAATGAAAAACGACATTAACCAATGTGCCATAGAAATGTCTAACAATGCTGAAATATTAGAATTTCTGGAAATTTAAAAAGGTTCAGAAATTCAAGAAAGTGACCTTCTATGTGTCGTGGTCTATGGCCGGCTTGTCATCACAGCCAATACCCCCAGATGGAGCTCTCCCTGCAGCATGGAGGTGCCCCGGATGCCAGCAGGGAATCATGGACTATGGCGTTTTCCCTTACAAACCTGCTGGATACCCCATGGGCCAACACAGGACGCTGCAGGGAGGCATAGAGAGTCATATGTGCCCCATAACCCGGAAGTGTGTCATAGGCAGAGCGACAGCAGAAGTGACGTACTTCCGGGATGAAGAAAAGGACTTTTTTATCTGACCCAGAAGTGATAGGAGATCACATGGACTGGGGGATTGGAACACTTCCGGGTCAGGGACTATAAAAGGACTATGACAGCACCCAAACAGCAAGCTGAGTTGGGTGGAAGGGTGGCAATGCATCTGGGAGTGGTGGAGAGTTTATTCATTAGTGGTTTGTTTAATGAGTATTGTGGAGGAGAGGGTGCTTTGTGCACTGTTGATTAATAAAAAGTCATACTTTTGGACTTTTATCTGGTGTCTGACGTTTGATCAGAGGGTTCAAGGGAGCGATAGCGCCCCCTATCTGTCACAGTGTTCACTAGAAGGAAGTAACATTAGTTACAACTGATAAATACAAAAATACGCCATATAATCAACATAGCAACCATAAAACCTTATTTATTGCTCACTTACCTTCACAGTGTGCATATCTACTCCATACATCTCTAACCACTTGGCTTTATTTAAATAATTTATTTCAGCCTGGGCTGGCATTTGGCCCCTAAACATTACAGAAAGGATAGTAATTAGTAGTTGGTTACTTCCTGAAAATGGAGCAAAAGACAAAACAGGTATGAGGTTTTTAAGTAGGCAGTTAACTCTGTCACTATTACAAAGCATTAAGTATAACCTTTCATGCACTGCACAAAAATCTAAGACTCGCGTCACTCTCTAAGAAATTATAAACACAAATGTAAACTTTTAAAACTGCTAAAATTTAAAAAAAAAACGTTTTGAACAAATAAAAGCAGCTTAAATGTAAGAATAGGCAGCAAAAATGAGTCAGGCAGCATGCCACTTTGTGTTAAGCAGACAAAATGGCTTTGCCTTTACACCTAATATAGAAATGTGAACCTAAATCCTCTACTCTGAAATACCGTACCATCACTTTCCTTTCAAAAATCCCAGTTATCAGCATGCATCCCCTTCATCTTACTCCTCAAACAGTTCTCTGTGGGACTCCCACTGATCCACACTGCCTTCGTTGTTCTGTAAATGTCCTGGCAGATTACTTCACATTTTGGAACGTTCCCATTTCTCCTTCTGGACCTCACTTTCAAACTGCTTCCTTGACCCTCTCACACCCGATTTATTTATTCTCCTAGACCTCAATCTTAATTTCCATACAGGGGAGGATCACCTGATTGGGCATAACTGCAGTTAAGCAAGAACTGGGTTCTCCTGGGACAGCACCCAGCACTTTTAACCGATTTCTAGAAGTCCAGCTTTTACAACTCAATACTTCAAGGTTTCTACATCATAGATTAATGGGGCATCTAAGAAATGAGTGCCTGCCACCGTGCTGGAGGAAAGCCCAGTGGTCAATGACATGGAAATCTTCATTTTCTTTGATGAGTGTACCTTTTATTTTTGTTCTGGTGGTTGGGCTGCAGTATTTACTCATGCCTGTTTAGTCTTTATTAATCCTCTTTTTTTTTTTTTTTTTAACATTCTCCTCAAGGGCATGGGTGGATGTGAGGCCATTTCTTCAAATTTATTGCTTAGTAATGAGCCTCAAATGTCCCTTTCCCTAGCTACACTTGCCAACTCATACTGTGGGATCTGAAGGCATTCCCAGGCCATCTGGTCATGTACAAAAAAACTCCATAGAGAGGCACCCATTTTAGATGCCTGTAACACCTCAGCCTGCTCCTCTTGATGGCAAGGGTCAGTGGCTCTACTCCAAGCCTCTCTAGGATGTCTCTTGCTAAAACTGTTGCCCCTGCAACCCAGTCTCAGATAAGTGGTGGAAAATTAATGGATGTATAGCTATTGTTCTCCTCCAAAGTTAGATATACCAGTAACTGTTTAACTTAATCCAGATTTGATCACACTTGAGAAATACACTGCTATAATTTCAAAATCTGCACTTGACTCTTGGCATTAACATTCCTTTGGACAATTAAGCTGAACTTGAATATGGAGCGATGACCACAAGACAAATATTGTTAATTAAATCCACTTTACAAGCTACTGATACAGAAATACTGCTGTTATAATAACCTGCATTCTTTCCACTTTTCATAGATTTCAAGCTCCATGTCTTCTGTTTGTTCTGGAATGAAGCGGAACTCAGATACCAAGTCTGGACCATGTTCTGTAGGGTCACAATCACCAAGCTCAGCTGAGCAAATGGGGAAGGGGGGGGACAAAAAAAACAAAAAAACACAAACATCATTAGTGGTGGTTAGTAGATATCAGTTTAGTTTGACACCGAGGCGTATCTTATTCAATAACCCAGTCATGACAATTTAACAGAGAAAAATAACAGAAAATTCAGAACATCTCATTATTGACCTGCACAACCAAGTTTTTGGATATTAAAATGATAAGGCTGACAGGTTTAGTCACTATCTCTGAAGTACTAAATGATTCAGGACAGTTCACTTAAGACATGTTTTATAAACTTAAACAAGCAAAAACATACATCACATATAAGCAAATAAGTAACGCTATATTATCTTTACATCTGTGCCTGACTTGGATTGGGTGCTTGTTTTTCCTACTGCCTAATGTTTATGTAGGATTCTACCACCTAACACACAGACCTATTTAAATTATTCCACAGAGTGAAGTACAGCTCAGACATTCTGCCTTTTAAATACCCTCCATCCTTTTACCTCTGCAGGGTCAGGAGATAGAAACAACCCTGGATGGGGGCGCACTCATACTGCGCCTTGTTTAGAGTTAACTATTAACAAAACTTTAGTGTGAAGAAACCCGAGTAACTGAATAGAAAGTTCAAAGCCCCAAGTACATTTGAAATGAACTTCAATCACTTCATAATGCCGGAGAGATAACAGGAAATTGATCTCCAGCTGCAGAGATTACCTTTCAACATTCTTTACATAAAATATTTAAGATATCCTTTTTTCTGTCTGCCAAACAACAGGTAACACATACCCATTATGACCCCGTAAAGCTGGGGTAAATTCCACTGTTTTGCTACTATGAAGTTTTCCATATCATTAGAAGTTATGAATGTTTCTGCATATAATATTGACAAACTAAACAGAAATGAACAATTTTGTTACCAAAAGTTTAAAACCACAGAGGGCAGCTTAAAAAAAAAAGTATGTTTTTTTTCAAAGTACTGGTGGTCTGCTTGACGGACGCCTGGGGTTTATCTGCCCAAGTACGTGTATGAGTGCTATGGAAGATTTGGTTTGGCTACTTTTGCATACGCTTGCTTGTAAACCTGTTAAGATTAGGTAAAGGCTTGGTTCTGCTGTATACAATAAAATTCCTTAATTTGCTTAACGATTTTAGGGACACAAATGGTTTCTGGGCTACCGGGGATTTTTAAGTTTTTTTTTTTTTTTTTTTTAAATTTAGTGTAGATCTATGAACAAGAGAGAATGCCATAGAAGTGGAAGAACGACGTGACTTGTATCCATTTATAAGCAGAAAGGCGATATTCAGGATTGTGGAAAATAGAGGAATAAATCTGACGCCATTCACAATTAAAATCTGAGAAAGGGTTATACCAAGAAGGTTTAAGGATGAGACCACCACAGGAGAGGAACAACTGATGCAATCTTTGCAATGAGACAGCTCATTGAGAAAAACAGAAAGAACTGCATATGGTGTTTGTTTATTTGGATAAGGCTTATGATAGAGTGCCATGTCAAGAGGTTAGGAGGTACATATGACCAGGCAAGTGTAAGGAATGTCTAGGATATGTATGAGGAAGTGAGTACTCAGGTTATAAGATATGAACCCAGTTAGAACACGTCTGCACCAGGAATCTTCTTGAAGTCCTTACTTCTTTGATCTTGTGTTGGATGTGTTGAATCATGGGATAAAAGACCAGTCTCCCTGGTGCACGCTTCGTGCTGATGACATTGTGTTGTGTAGTACCAGAAAGAGGAAGCGGAGAGGAAGCTGAAATAATGGAGAAGGGCTTTGGAAGACAGAGGACAGAATATAAGGTTTAATGATGATCAGGATTCAGAAGGGGGTCTACATGGAAAGCTATTAAAAAGAGTGGATACATTTAAATATCTAGGATCAGTGGTAGCCCAAGATAGAAAATTAGATGCAGAGATAATCCAGAGAGTAAAGTGTGGATGGAACAACTAGAAGAAGGTATCAGGAGTATTGTGTGATCGAAGAATTAAAGGTAAGGTTTTTAAGGCAGCGGTGCAGCCAGAAATGTATGGAACTGAGACGTCAGCAGTAAAGGGAGCGTAGGAGATGAAATGAGAATGTACAGATGGCTGTGAGGAGTTACAAAAAAAAAAAAAAAAAAGAACAAAATAAGAAATGAAACAAAAAGTGGGAGAGAAAATACAAGATGGGTTGAAATGGTATGGACACATAAGCGTGTGAATGTCAGGCACATGTGCTGGACACCATAAAATGGAATACATAAAAACTAGCCAACCCGCGGCATACCATATGCCACATAATCAGACCGGTTTTTTAATGATTTTTAAGCACAGGGAGAAAATTAACATTTGAAAAATCGGTAATGTAATAAAATCAGCAAGAAAAGCAACATTGTAACAATGCACGGAACGAACCAACACACAATCGTCCGTGACTGAAAACTGGCAGACCGCCATCGCGCCCTGCCTGCTCATGTGCCCACCTCCAACTCGTCACTTGAGTCGTTGTCGTCTTTGCACAGTCCA
>JANRMT010062816.1:20678295-20702016 GCA_026402145.1 Polypterus bichir lapradei | reverse complement strand
TATATATATATATGCCAGCAACACTCATGACAATGACAAAACAATTATATTGTCAATCATGTTACGTTATTATTAAAATGTTTCCTTTTCTTTTTAGTTCTCTGCTGCCAAACGTGGGTATTTTGCTATGTATATATATATGATAGAGAGAGAGAGAGATGACAACAACACTCATATCAATGACAAAACAATTACATTAACAATCATGTTACGTTATTTTTAAAATATTTCCTTTTCTTTTTCATAACTTCTTTAACACACTACTTCTCCGCTGCGAAGCGCGGGTATTCTGCTAGTATATATATATATATATATATATATATATATATATATATATATATATTATTTATTGACAGGTAGATTTTTTTCCCCCCCACTGTAATTATTCATTAGATATACAAAAGAAACTAATTCAGCCTCAGTCGGCTGGAGTAAATAGTGCTTACTATTTATAAAATCATTACAAAATAACCTGGCTTGTTTGTTTAACTGTGCATTTTTGAAAAGGGCTCATCTAATAACATTCTTCTGCTTGAAACCAAAAGTTCAGTTCATAACACCAGCATTTCACCAAAGATTAAGGCCTTAAACTGACCCCTTCATTCCAAAGGCAGCCAATAATCCCTTTTAAAAAATAGAGAATGAAAGAAAAAAAAAAAATTAAACATATGCACACTTCTCATACAAATACGTGAGCAGCATACCTTGTAAGGAGAAGGCAGCCAGCTGTATGGCTGTATCGACGAGGCACTCCAACCTGTGTTAGCAGTACAAATAAAAAAGAAAATCAGTCCATTAGCGATAAGCAACGCCTGATCATCTGTAAGAAGTCAGCCATTTTACATTTCTGATACACTGCCTCTGGTCTTCAAGTCGTGTTCCATTGCTACTGCACTAATTATCACACTTTAATAATTCTACAAAGAATTCTCTATAGCATTTTGGCCTTCTATTGTATTACAGAAGGAGATTGTTAATATATTTAAAACAAACTGCACAAGTTTTGCAAACAAAATTCTCAGAAACAACCCACAATCTGAAAATATTGTTGTTCCTGCTTATAATTAAGCAACTGTGCAAGTTTATTATTTATACATAGGTGTACAAGTCATGCTATTTTATTTCATTAAACCTCTTTAATGGAGTCACCTTTTTAACAATCTGTCAACTTAAGAAACCAAGATTATTTTTCTCTTTTTTTTTTACTTTTATTTCTATATTCACATTTATTATCAAAATCAATTTAGTTTCACTTGTATTTTTATTTTAGCTTAAGTTTTGGATACATATTGCAAAAAAAAAATTTCTATGACTAAAAGACTATTCATATCTTTCTCAAACAGTAACAAATATAACAAACAGCTAACATTTTTATATTTTTAATAGCAAAACAGGAATGGTTTAGTAGGAGCCAACTCGATTTTGAAAGCATCTTTGAACTTCATGTCTATAACAAAGTCTTGTTGGCAGCAGTTAATGCAGACCTTCAAATCCATGTGACTCTTGCCTGCTATTGCATTTACTTTGTCTTGAGTGTGTACGATTTACAAAATACTTCAAGATGTAAACTTTTTCTTTTGAGCCCTACTTGTTTAGAGTGAATGACTTAATGCCATAATCCCTAATCATCAGCACCCCCACGCTATGTTTATGTAAACCCAAAAAGGACTCTAAAACAGAGAAAAAATGAAGGATGGCCATGCTCAGTTTTCAAGTCCAGGATTTCTTTGATTATATATATAGTTTGAGAGGCTAAAACAAGCCACTAAAATCAAATGGTGTCATGGAAAGAAGACTGGAAAATTTGGCATTTTGATGGAGCTGTCATCACAGTTGGGTATTAGTGAGAAAAACTAACAGTCAGGCAAACAAACAAATAAATAAATACATTTTGAAGCTCATCACCCTGGTGATGGCGAAATCGGCACTTGCCTATTCAACTTTTTTTTTTGTTTTGTTTTTGTTCTTTATTTCGCCTTATAAGATTTCTTGTATTAGGAATTTGTTATTTTTCGCATACCCCTTGGGGTAAGAGCACAGGGTCAGCCATTGTACAGTGCCTCTGAGCAACTACAGGTTAAGGGTCTTGCTCAAGGGCCCAGCAGAGTAGGATCTCTTTTAGGAGCGACAGGGATTCAAACCGGCAACCTTCTGGATACCATCACAGATCCTTAGCCTCAGAGCCACCACTCCGCATGTGCATGACTCCCTAGTGGTATCCAGCATTACAAATAAATTGACCAATAAAGTTAAGACTCGCACTTAAAATTAAAACTACCAAAATTAATCTAGTTAATTCCAATGCAATTTTATATCAGTGAACTGTTGAAAAGTTAAACTTTTTGAATTCCTCAGTTTAATATTAAAATAAAGCCGTGCACTTTAAGATATTATAGACATTTATATACAGTATTCCTCTAAAAGTGCAGTTTTCGTGCAATTACTTCCATGGGAGTAGGTCTTGATTCTGTCTCTTTCACTGTCTTTCTCCACGAGATCCTTTCGTTTGTCAGATCTCTTTTCTCCTCAGCAGTCTGACTACTACATCATAGCACATGTACTTTTCCAGTACCCAGTTGCAGGTGCCTGGAAACTAAAAATTAAGTACAATCAGGAACTAACAGATTATCTGCCAGATTATCACAGACCGTGCTCATGCACACCTTGTCAGGCAAAGAAATTCAATTATGGAGAAGTAAATACAATGCTGATGATAAGAACTGTACTATGACTGTAGTATTTAAATGTATACTATATTAGTTTAAAGGTAAACTCAGTCTTTACAAAATTCACTTTAATATTCATATTAAAACCAGACAAGTTACTGGACAACAATTAGGACTAAAAAAAGTATACTTATGACATACTTTCCACTTAGAATATCTTGTTTCAGCTGCAGCACAAATAAATATCTAAAAAAAAAAAATATATAAATTAAATTAGTGTAAAAATAATGCAGATAATACTTATCTGATCCAAATGACCATCATAGACGGCTGCAGAATATTCCAGTAGCACTGTGAGCAACAGAAGCTGGCTGGGGCAGCAGTCCAACATGGGGTCACTTATACACACAAGCAATTGAGAATCACCAATCAACTTAAACTTGTGGTTAGGGATGTGGAAGGGTAATGCAGCATTTATGCTGCATTATATATATATATATATATATATATATATATATATAAATAAAAGCATTTGATACAATTTTAATAGCAAGATAATGAATTGCAATTTTCAGGTGACTTCAAAAACAATAATTCTGTAGGGTAAAAAATACTTGAAATCTAAGATACAAAAGAAAATGGAAGGTTGGGAAATTAAGAAAAATCAAATCACAGGACTATAACAGCAACAGCACCGTCCCCAAAATATAAAATTGTTCCAGTTTTTCACTTATGATTCCATATGCACAGGTAACAGAAATTTTAAAAAAGCCTACCGTGTTAACTCTTCATGCAGGTTATTGGGCTCCGATGAATAGAACTTCACACGAAGATGAAGGCAATATGGTGGTCCAACTATAAGGCACAATAAAAGAGAAAAGGATACATCTTATATTTACATACTAAACTAAATTCTGAACAAGTTGTGATTCTTAAAAATTTGATTAAAGGATATTAGAGGATAATTTGTAAAGAAAGCAAACCAACTTTATATAAAAAAAAAAAAAAAAAAATAAAAACCGAAGGACACTAAATTTTTTCAAGAGATGTAAGGTAGATTTATTAAAAAAAAAAAAAAAAAAATCACCATTAACAGACCAATCACATTTTGTCCTAGTTTGCCATTTTGCATTGGAAGCGAATGTTTATTAAGCAATATGTTTTTTTTCTTAATTTGACCAAAAGACAGCTAACACATATTGAGTTAAATGAATTTGATGGGCTCACAAACTTTTACTTTTATTGCCTTTGAGATTCAGCTACAATGGATCACTTCAGTGAAAATGGTTGAACTTTCTAACAATGCTCTGTCCTTACATATTTATAGTGTTTCTTTGTTATTATATATCAAATCCAATATAGGAAAATTCTCTCTCACTGCAGGACTTCTGCAGCCCAGTAACAGTTTATAGGCATTGTCTGAGCCAAACTAAATTAGCTGTTAATGAAGATGGCATTTGATTTGTCCCCAAATCCAAGTTTAATATGAAATGTCCCAATTTTCAACTAAGCTCTAGCTAACTTACACTAGTCAAACATAAAATTTTGGAAGACCAAATTTCAAACAAATACTGCATATTTTTTCAGATAATTGTCTCCTGCATGACCACATACACACAAGGATCACTACTGAAAGCACTTTTTTTTTTTTTTTAACAATGCATCAAGAGTAGATCTGTACTTACTTTTGACTTGCTTCTTAATGCTCTTGGTATTATCAAGCCAGTGCTGTGAAAATAGTAATGACATTAGTTAGTTATATTTCTGTCAAAAGGTTAACAAAAAAAAAAACAATAATGCAAAAACATTATACACACACAAACTGCCACTTAGCTAAAAATCATACCAGTAAACTTCAAAAGCAATCTTGTTGCACTTGAGCCTTTATGAAAAACACAATACATATCTTAAAGGATTCAATCTGCATCAATATCATAATAATGATGAGTCATTCTGAATGCTAGTGACTTCAAACAGGGAATCAAGTATCTATTAGTCAAGTTCCACCAAGCTTGACCTGTTCTATCCAAATATTAATAACTTTAAATGAAAGCTGTGGCACAATCAAGCAGGACTGACCTAATCTTACTGCCACCTGCAAGCCTGTTATTGACAGCAGCAGTTTTCCGCTACTCAAAGCAGAAATTTGAACGTTTGAGGGAGCTGCTGTTCAGTTTTAATTATATATTTTTTGGACACTTCAGCAAGAGTAATTTCCTTTTCGGGCCAAATAAAGTATAATCTAATCTAGTCTTGTCCAAGTGTTATAAAGTAAAACAAACAACCACACACCACCTTTTATCCAGCAAAGGTTATTCTGTCTCGGTACCATTACTGCAAAAATTAATCTAAGGCCTCTCCCTGGAAATCTCCCGACTATGTCTCTCTATATAAACTTTGGGAAATCCCCTCTTTTTAATCTGCTCGCTCTTGCACTTTTGGTGGTGTAGATCAATGGATCACCTGACTACAATACAGACAAGTGGCAGGTCTACTGTGCATTTGGTAGGGAGCTGGTGGACCATGAGGGGTCTGTTATCACTTACTCTTAGTGCGCTTTGTTTTTTTTTTTCTTGTTAAAGTTAAATAAAATATTGAGCACAGAGTTAAAACAAATACTACTTAAGTGATATAGAATAAAAAAGTTATTTAGAACTATAAAATTCTATTACCACCGGTGAAAAATGTCACATTGTTAAGATATTCACACCAGCCTTTACTGCTAAGTGCTCCTTAAGATGGGTTTTTTTTTTTTTTGGAAGCAAAATGTTCCATTTCCATCTTCTGTACACTGTAATTTACATGACTAGTGTCATTGCCACCTCTCTCTATCCTGCCTTGATCTTTATTTGGTCAAATATCAAACATGCTCTTTCACAAATTTAGCTGGGAGTTAAAACGATCAATCATTAGTATTCTGTAAACTTCTCAATTATTTGAATTATGATAACTAGGAGATAATTCTATATAAATACATATTTACACATACATATACATACACATACATACATACATACACAGATACATATACACGCACACACATAGTATATACAAACACTTTCTCTCGGTGTGGGATGAATATTGATACTCTGGTACACAGATATACAGTATACAATGAATACCCACACATACACAAGTTTAAAATATATATATATATGGAGGTAAGATGCTGTTCATGTCCACATCACCCACTGAATCCCCAACTATGTCAGCAATTACACCACTAAACTTTTTCTTTATTTTTTAATTTTTTAATAAAACACAAAACAAACCACACAATTCCTAAGACGAAGCAGATGAGAGTAAAAACACTGCGTGTGAGCTCCTATTTTCTAGCAGTATAATTCCTAGACAACAATTATAATAAGTAAGCAATAAACAACTCTATGCTGTCTAAGTTAATACACAAGATGAACCCTTCTTGTAATATTTTATTGATATTATTCGCGGCACTCTCAGTTTCAAGTGTGGTAAATTTACGGTATTCTTGGAACACAACATCCCCAAAGACACATGCAGCAAGGTGAACTGACAATTCCATATTGGCCTAAGTAGGAGTGAGTGGGAGCACAGGGGACGGGTAACTCAAAGTGGATTTGTGCCTTTTGCCCGATGCTACACGACTGCCTTCTGCACCACACAGTCTTGAACTGAATTGAATAGGCCTATATGTGTAGGGTATATGCGCAGGTCTAAAAGTATGCCCTATGATCAACTGGTATACACTGCCCGGGATTACTTCAAGCCCTCAATGATGCCATAATGAAATAAGTAGGTTAAGAAAATAACTGAAAGATGGAGAAAAAAAAAAAGATATTCTACCTAACAAACAAATTGTGAATTTCCCCTTGGTATTAATAAAGTATCTATCAATCAAACAAACAATCTATTAAACAACCCCAAAATATAAATAAATATATAAATGACCATTGTCAATTTGTCAGGGAACAGCTGTGTATGTGGCCAAGGTGGTGCGCTGCCAGAGGGTGGAGTATTATGGGTAGTGAAGGAAATTTGACCATTTAGGTGACACTAGGAACCACGCAACAACAGTGCTGACTGGCAGCTCCAGGAGTTTAATGCTGAACCCCAACACTAAAGTCAGCTGACTTTATGAATGGATGGTTCAAGCAGTAAAATGGGAATCGGAGGCAAGACTAACCTAAAAAGAGGGGGGGGGGAAACAGTTCTAAATAGAAGATAGAAGGAAATATCTTAAGGGTTTGCAAGTGAAATGAGAAGTCTGGTTTATTTCTACCCATATTTATTCTTGTGAAAAACTCCTTTAGATTTCAAATGAACCCCTAATTAAAATGCATTTTGTGTATAGTTTATTTCTGGGATTGTGAGATTTAATAAAATTTAAAGGCCATGGTACCTAATATTCTATTAAAATCCACACTGTAATACAATCTGTCAAAAAACAAATAAATAAATAATAACCAGTAAGCTGAAAATCTTCAGCACACATGAAACCTAATGATCCCACCTAATCGGCTTTTCCAAATAAAGTATGTGCTGTAGAAGGGTGAGAAGCAATAAATCCAAAGTGCCACACTGATTTAAGGCAAACTGATTAAACTGCAAAGGGTGTTGCTGTGGAGTCTGGTACTGCTGGGAAGGCGCCAGCTTTGACAGAATGCACTTTCAAATCACAATAACTGCAAAAAGAATACTGTTACAACACAGTCTGATCCCATAAAACACAGGTAAGAGAATACAAAGAATTTTTACTACACTGACAAATGCAAAAATAGCATGGAAGAAGAAATGTTCATTCCTCTAATAAATGATGTTATCTGTATTTTAATTTTGGAAGCACAAATCCTTACCAGTCCAGTCATTTGCACTGTGGTAACTGCAGACCACCAGAGGCGAACCTGCAAGCTGCAACTTCTGGATTATTAAGGCCCTCAGAAGCAGTTACTTTACCGCTACAATAAAAGGACTCCCATGCTTGGGTGCACAGGGACTGCCCGGTGAAATCAGCCGAGCACTCTTGGTCATTCAGCCCCCAGCTTTTATGCAGCACCGCAGTATCAGAAATCCACTGCTACAAGTTTAACTTCCTCCAGCTCACAAGCATGCGTCCCAGAGTTTGTATGGATTTTCCATCTAGGTGCTCCATGTTTTTTCACACATGGCCAAAGGCATGCAGGTTAGATTATTTGGCAGCTATAAAAGTAGACCTCTGTGGGTTTGTGAGTGGGTATTGAGATGGAATGGCCATGAGACCCAGAGCTGGATTAAGTGGCATTTAGAATGTATGTTACCAACGTTACCAAAGTTCATTTCTTCAAAACCTGGGCCTGTGCCTAACATACCATTATTTTTTTTCTTTATTACACTCTTCCCAGACATTTTGTAAGGGATGTTCAAGATTTATATTGTCCTTAATGCACCGATACCTCCCACTAGCAAGACATCCATTTTTTTCTTATCTGGTCATAAACTTTCCATTTCCCGTGATACCTTACGCTCTTCTCCTGCTGGAACTTTCCAGTTTCTCTCTCTCCACTTTATCATTAATAAAAAAAAAAAAAAAAACCCCCCCCCCCCCCCCGACTACAATTCTGACAAATTCCTGCACTCCTCCAGATTGTATGCTAATGGAACAACTGGCACAATTCTGTCTTCAAATTAATACACCTGGAGGCCTCCGTAGGGGAAGTAAATCACGTTTCCAGAGAAAGATTGTGGTCCTCAGCCTCAAATTAGCTCTGGTCTCCAGGTGGAATGGTAATCTGTGGTATGACCATAATTAATAAAGGAGTCAAACTGCATTTTCAGGTTTTCCAGTCTTTATCCAGTGGAAAAGAAACAGCCTGTTTCACATTGCATTTGACTATGCAAGTTCACATCTACTGCAACGCAAAATAATTTCACATTCTTTTAAGCTCCTAAACAACTTACAAAGCCATGTTATATTAATTACACAAGTTCACACAAAGGAAATGCAATGATGGTTTTGACAAACATTACCGCTCACAGTATTTCCAATTAAAGCGGACACTGTTTCCAGACCACCTTAACTGAATACACTCCTAAGTAACACTGGATGCTTCAGGTGGTAGCTGTACATCTTTAAGGCTGATGCTCTACAGATCTTCAGACACGCTCTCTAACATCAGCACACACACAAAACTGACAGCCAGCTTTACCAACAAAAACAAAATTCAGCTGTAGACCAGATGGTGGCAAAATCAAACCAACATAATATGAAAACTGGGCAGAGTTTGGGCACCTCACTTATCTTTACCTCCATCAGCATGGCACCTGTGCAAACCCACGACAGAGCACTCGCAATTACATCAACAGTAAACGGTATGAAAAACAAAATAAGCTGGTCGGTTAATGAAAAATTGAAAGCACTCATGCACACGGGGTCCAACTGGGAATTGTCAGTTAACTTGCCCTGCATGTTACTGGGGATATGAGAGGAGTACCCGGAAGATCACTAATACAAACAGTGGATTCAAACCCAGGCCGATGCATTCACATGGCAGGAGTGCTAGTGGAATTAGTTTTATACCAACTATAATAAAAGTTTTGAACAGGATAAATTTAATTTTACCCAAGTATTACTGAATTTTGTTTGTATTAAAAATACATACATGGATACATAAAATAAAATTTGATGTATGTGTGTGCTGTTTTATGTTGCTGACTGAATCAAAACAAATTTTCAATTGAAATTAACAAAGGCAAACTGACCCAAATTAATACAGTTATGCTACCAGTAGTTTCATCAGTTTAAAATCATGTGTTTCTGGTTCATTATACAATTATTGATTCACTGTTAAGTTCAAGTACTTTGTCATTGTGTAACACAACGAAATTACTTTCTGTGACAGCCCCAAGGTGCATTTAAAGAAAAGTCAAATAATTCCAAATATGTTGTATACAGTGTTAAGTGATCAAGTAACCAGAGCAAATTATTATTGCTCAAAGTAGAGCAGCATAAATTGTTATTGCACCTGATAATGAATAGTACATTCCATATTCTATATTGTAATACATTAGTATATTGCACATTACCAATATAGCTTATTGCACATGTTCAATTAAAAAAAGATTTCAGACTGAGGAGATTCAGAAAGTTTATGGCAGTTGTGGGAAAAAAAAGCTCTCTTTTTTAGTCTGTTTGTGTGTCCACAGATTGACCTAAAGCATCTGCCCGATGAGAGGAGCTCAAACAAAGAATTTCCACGATGAGTTTTGTCCTTGAGAATGTTTTTGGCCCTCCTCACACAGCGAGTCTTATATAAGAGTTCAAGTGATGGCAGTTCAGTCCCAATAATGGCCCCTGCTGTTTTAACAACCCGCTGCAGGGCTTCTTTAGCAGCCTTGGTGCAGCTGTTGTACCTGCAGGCCATCATGCACTTAGTTAAGATGCTCTCTATAGAAATTAACCAGCAGCTTTTCGGGGAGGTCAGCTGTTCTTAGCTTCCTGAGAAAATCGAGGCGTTGTTGTGCTTTGCCCATTACAATACAATACAGTTTATTTTTGTATAGCCCAAAATCACACAGGAAGTGCCGCAATGGGCTTTAACAGGCCCTGCCTCTTGACAGCCCCCCAGCCTTGACTCTCTGAGAAGACAAGGAAAAACTCCCAAAAAAACCTTGTAGGGAAAAATGGAAGAAACCTTGGGAAAGGCAGTTCAAAGAGAGACCCCTTTCCAGGTAGGTTGGGCGTGCAGTGGGTATCAAAAGAAGGGGGTCAATACAACACAATACACAGAACATAACAAATCCTTAATACAGCATAATAATACAAATTTTAGAAGCACGGAGCAGAATTTAACTGTAGATGATATCCCATAATAAGATTTGGATATTTTTAGAGTCCTGGAGACCTCATCCATCAAGCTGCCTCCCCATTTGGCCATTCCACGTCTGAAACATTGCTCAGCCAGCCAATCCGATGAAAGGACTCCTTTTTCCCATGATTCCTGTGATCCTCCATCAGGGATGACTTTACCATAGGCAGGCAACAACTTGGCAGGAGGGTCGTGGCACCAATTGCCACATTTGAGTACCGAGTACCATTATAGCCAAGTTGTTGTCAGCCCAGGACAGGTCCTCATAGGGAGGCTCGTAGAAACTTAAAGCTGGAAACTCCCTCCACAGCATCTGCATTGATTGTTATCGGACTGTGATTAGTCTTTTTAGTGGTCCTAAAGTCCAGAATAACTTCTTTGGTCTTTTTGGTATTTAAGACCAGGATGTTGGTGTTGCACCATGCTGTCAGATTCTGAACCTCTTCCCTATATGCTGCTTCAATGTTCTCCGTTACAAGCCCAATGACAGTCGTATCATCCACAAATTTAATAATGTTTGATTGGTGGATGGGTTGACAGTCATGGGTGAAGAGTGCCTAGAGAAGGGAACTTGGTACACATCCTTGCGGCACACCAGTGATTAGGGTAAGGGTGGAGGATGTGTGTTTGCCCATCCTGACAGACTAGGGGCGGTTGGTGAGAAAATCCAGTAACCAGTTGCATAAGGACAGAGCAAGTCCCAGTGCATAGAGTTTTTGGATCGGCTGGTTAGGTATGATGGAATTAAATGCAGAGATGTAGTCAATATGTATAGTTGAGCTACATATACTCCTGTTTTAGAATGCAGCCAGGTCAGGTTCAACACAGTGAAGAGAGCTTTTGTGGAGTGTCTTCGGTATGGAATCCAAAACATGTGCCAACCAATTAACCATGCCAGTTTTGACTACGGTCACTGACAACCACCAAGAAAACTTAGGATTTTAAAAACCTTTCACGAATAAACAAAAATAAAAGGTAAATCTATAAGAAAGAAATATGTGGCTACATGTAGTGATTTAACATAATCATGCACTGCTTAGGGTTACTGAGCTTCACTCACAATCTAAATATATAAAATTCTTTTTGCGTTTGAAATGGAAATTATGTAGGATTACAAACCATACTATAATACACTACGCGCGTATGACCGGAAACAGCGTATTACGAATTGTATATTATTTGTGTGACAGTTATTTTACCGATATTGAAAAGAAGTAAACACCTATGCGTAACTAGCGCTTACATTTTATATGAAAACGGTGTAGGTACCGGGAACTAATCACTTCGTTTATAGATGCCATTTTTATATTGTCTTTACGAACTGTTATTTGTGTGAGAGTTATTTTACTGATATTGAAAAGAAGTAAACACCTATTTGATCTATAATAATAAAAGGCAAAGCCCTCACTCACTCACTCACTGACTGACTGACTCATCACTAATTCTCCAACTTCCCATGTAGGTAGAAAGCTGAAATTTGGCAGGCTCATTCCTTACAGCTTACTTACAAAAGTTAAGCAGGTTTCATTTCGAAATTCTACACGTAACGGTCATAACGGTCGATAACGGTCGACAACGTCCGCCACGTTAAACTTTATTTATGGCCCCATCTTCACGAAATTTGGTAGGCGGCTTCCCTGCGCTAACCGAAACTGATGTATGTACTTATTTCGATGGTATGACGCCACTGTCGGCCGCCATATTGAACTTTCCAACGTCACCAATTTTCAAACTTCCAGTGTAGGTAGAAGGCTGACCCCATCTTCACGAAATTTGGTAGGTGACTTCCCTGCGCTAACCGAAACCGATGTACGTACTTATTTCGATGGTATGACGCCACTGTCGGCCGCCATATTGAATTTTCCAAACGTCACTAATTCTCCAACTTCCCGTGTAGGTAGAAGGCTGAAATTTGGTAGGCCCATTCCTTACAGCTTACTTACAAAAGTTAAGGTTTCATTTCGAAATTCTACGCGTAACGGTCATAACGATCAACAACGTCCGCCATATTGAACTTTCTTATTCATGGCCCCATCTTCACGAAATTTGGTAGGCAGCTTCCCTGAGCTAACCAAAACCAATGTATGTACTTATTTCGGTGGTATGACGCCACTGTCAGCCGCCATATTGAATTTTCCAACATCACTAATTCTCCAACTTCCCATATAGGTAGAAGGCTGAAATTTGGCAGGCTCATTCCTTACAGCTTACTTACAGAAGTTAAGCAGGTTTCATTTCGAAATTCTATGAATAACGGTCATAACGGTCAACAACGTCCGCCATGTTGAACTTTCTTATTTATGGCCCCATCTTCTCGAAATTTTATAGGCGGCTTCCCTGCACTAACCGAAACCAATGTACGTACTTATTTCGGTGGTATGATGCCACTGTCGGCCGCCATATTGAACTTTTCAACAGTCTTTGTTACTTATGGGCCCATCTTCAAGAAATTTGGTACATGGGTTCCCAACGCTAACTGAATCCTACTTACGTACATATATATGTCCATAGCCTGCAGCTTGGTCACCATGTGAGGCGGCGTTGGGTCCCTAATCCCAACGCCTCCCACGTTGTTGGCTGCCTGCCTATATAAGGCCGTCCGTCGCTCCAGTCTTTACATTCCCTTCCTTGCTTCGCCACGGGATTCACGTCTCCCTGCTGATAACTACAGCCTTTTTGTTTAATCCACGCTTCTCCGCTGTTTTATTGTTTGTTTATTACAATTATAGCTATTGTATAGGTATTTTACACTTACTTTACATTACTCAGGTACCCGTTTCCTTCATCATTCCAACCCCCATTACCATGTCTATCGAGGTAATCACCATCAATCAAAGAACTGTCACTTACCGAGCGGTTTCCATGCCCGGAGATGGCACCTACCTTTTCCATTCTCTGTGTTACATATTGCACGGCCATATCAGGCTCACTCTTGATATCCGGAAGAACATTGTGTCTTATGTATTGAATGACTGGGACATGTTCAAGGTGTGGACTGATGACGGTACAGGAGATAATTATACTACACAGGAGCACTAGAAGAGTGAAATGCTTAAGCCCTTCACCTATGGTTCTGCATGTGAGTTGATGGCTGCCGCTGAATTGTTCGGTTGGTGCTTTCAAGTGTACCGAAATGGCCAAATATTTTACACCTTTCGACAACCGCCAATGCCTCTTAAACATCTTACATTCACAGGTAACGATTTCAGTAGTGGACACTTTGATGTTTATGAATGTTTAAACTCTCAAAAGCTGGATGTGAAGTTATCGATGAAACCGGTTGTAAGATTACAACGCTTGACAGATGCCGAATGTCACTTCAACACAAGTCCTGCAAATACTGTTGTAATTGAAACAAACCACGAACCTCAAACTGATTATGACAGCAGCAATCCAAGCTGTGAGATTTGAGACAAGATTACTGTTCATATGGCCAACTGTAAGTTGCATGCTCAAGAGTAAGCTCAGCGTTTGGTCATGTCACAACCGGAGGGCCGAACTGACAACATGGTATACAAAGAGATCCTTAACAAATAATTATTGGCATATTTTCCCTCAGTTTAAAAAGGTTACATTTTCTTCTTAATAAAAATTTTAATGCAGTACTTCGCCGCTGCGAAGCGCGGGTATTTTGCTAGTATTTTAATAAATGTGTATGTATCCGTGATATGTTATTATATGTACTACTATGTACGTGTCAATTGTTTACGAAAGATTTATCAAAACACGTATTTTAACCTATTTATTGTTTTAGGCCCATTTTCAGATAAACTATTAGCAGTTTTTATAAAATTGGTAATTAAACTTATTTTATAAATACTGCATTTTATGTTTTTCCCTTGCACTCAATGAGCAAAGCCACTGGGTATTCAGCTAGTTCAGAATAAAGCCCAGTTGTCTAAATAGTAAATTAAGTCAAGTCATGTTCAAATGAGTGACCAAGGACTGTGGTGGACAGGAGGACTTTAGGGACTTTCAAAACTCGACTTGATGTTATTTTGGAAGAAATAAGTGGAGAGGACTGGTGAGCTTTGTTGGATTGAATGGCCTGTTCTCATCCAGATGGTTCCAATCTTCTGAAAAGGATTCCTTCTGAACTCTTTGAAACCAATTCCAATTTTATGGTGTGGCACCTCCTGACTCACCAATCTGAGAAAACCCCACATTGGATATACTGATCCAGTTGGTCTTCCGATGTCTAGCTGTGCAAGACTTGAAGCTTTTTGGGGTTCCTCCTTATATTTGGCCCTCTGGACCCAAAACACCCTGATTTTAGGCCATTATGGTCCATATTTTGTGCAGGAAATGACACCCTTACGATAGGGTAAACCAAGAAGCATCTTCAGCAAAAATCATCAGAAGGACGTGAAGCTGTGCATGCTATATCAACTGAACCCAGGGGTTCACCGCCTAATGGGATACGAAGAGTCAGAGTAATATAGGAATGTGGAGTGGTGCAGATACAGTTAGGGAATATGATCAAGTTTTTGATATTTGATTTTTTTACCAGTGGTCCTAGCCCTCTATGAGCCACTCCTAGAAGGTTAAAAATAAATTTCAAACAAGCATTTTTGGTACTGTTTACGACTGTTTCAAGGTCAGTAATTACAAATATGTTATTTTTGATTTTTTTCCTATTACAATTGGCAATGTTTGGACTTTAAACATTTACACTGAAGCAGATATTTTAATATTCCCAAATATTTGATGGAACTACTCTCGTTTATTATGTACTTCTACCTCACCTCATGAAGTAAATCTTTACATTTCTTATGATAAGGATGGCTTATGCTAATTTAGAATTTTTTGTACGTACTTTTATCTTTTCTAGCCCCCTCACAATAAGCCCATAATACGCATACTTCAGAGGCTAGGGATGAGAAACCAATGCAAGCAGTCTGGAATGTTATTATTTTGCCAAGTGTAATTTCTCAAAGCCCTGTAGGTTAGATCAATTCAGGACTCTAAATTTGACCTATGCGTGGTCCGTGCAGTTGACTGGTGGCCTGCACTGCCATTACAGTCTCTGGCCCACCTTGATCCTTAGTTGGATTAAGCAAATATGTGAATGTATGTATGTATGTATGTAGATTCCAAATACTCTTTTTCACAAGTGACCAAGATCCACGATTATCCTCTTTTACATAATTTCAATACATAATGTACTGCCATTTTAACAATAAAATGTTTTTTTTACTATTTCAGGGGAAATTTTTTTGTGGCGATGGGAATATACTCTGGAGTTTAATGGATCTAAGGATATCAATAAGGAAACTGGGATTATTAATAGAGGTGCACCAAGACAAATGTCTGACATACTTCATGCAATCAAGTCACAAACAAGTAAAAAAAAAAGTCACTCAGACTTGATTCCTTTAAGCTCGATAATGTCTATAAGCACAGAATATTCATAATATCCAGTTACAGATTACTTTGCAGTCTGAACAGGGTAATGCAAAGCATATTACAACTAAATATAATGAATATAATGTTCAAATGTTAGCACACTACAAACAGAGCTCCTCAATTTTAAACTTAGGCTCTCATTGCCAAACATCCCTCTGCAGACAAACAAAGTTCTATTTATGTAACACTAGCTGCACTACCCTTCCAAGAAAGGGTAAAACATCATGTTGACCTCAGCGTTAACATTTGCAGTACACCATGCAACTCCTATGTCTCTGTTATATGTCATTTGGTATGTGATCTGCAAAAGCAGTGCTCAGGTTTGTGATGCTGTTTCCTTTAGAAGCAAAAGCTCCCTTGTTGGAATAAGTTCTTTTAAAAATAGCGGCATTTTAAGTAACCGAAAATATAGAGATATGATATTAAAAGGCGATATCCCTCCCATATGTGATTTTTTTTGTACCGCCGTAATCACTAAGAGAATTATACCTTAGCGTTCTTTAATGAGGGTTTTACGCAGTATAACAGACGAAAGGGAGCTTATAGCAGACACTACCAAGGTCGGATCTTGATAGTTAGAGTCTGCCATTTTCGTCACTACACTGAAAGGATTTTCGGGACGAATGACGATATCATCCGGCCGTCAGCTTTAAAGGGTTTGGCAGCAGTCCAAGCCTTAAATACTGTCTTCTCCATGAGCTGGTCTTCTCTGATCTCCAAACAAGGACAGTAAAGACTCAACCCCACCTCCAAAATATACAATAATAGCACAATGCCTATACTCGACAGTTGTCCCCTTCATTCGTCAAACTGCTAACCTAGTGGTTTCTAAATGCAGGCGGACTAGCACCTGTGCGCCAAACTTAGCATGCACATGTGAATGAATCCTTTAACAGTGTTTTATAGAGACAGTGACATTAACTAGCAAAATGTAGTATAACAGATGCACCATCTGTTAGAATGACAGAGACATAGCAAGAGGATGGACACACAGACACTTACCGATTTAAGATGGATGAACTCATGTAAAGTTGTGCAGGCTAACAAGACATCCATTTGCATTTTTCAAATATGAAAGTTATAATCTGCTTTATTTTCTTTCATGCACTTTTACAGCTTGGGGCGGCACGGTGGCGCAGTGGTAGCACTGCTGCCTCGCAGTAAGTAGACCTGGGTTCGCGTCCCTGCTCCACCCTGCTTGGAGGTTGCATGTTCTCCCCGTGTCTGCGTGGGGTTTCCTCCCACAGTCTAGAGACATGCAGGTTAGGTGCATTGCCGATCCTAAATTGTCCCTAGTTTGTGGGTGGGTGTGTGTGTGTGCCCTGCCCAGGGCTTGTTCCTGCCTTGAGCCCTGTTTTGGTGGAGATTGGCTTTAGCAGACCCCCGCGACCTCGTGTTAGGATATAGCGGGTTGGACGCTGACTGACTTTTACAGCTTCTGTTGGGGGGTGCACCCAGGTTCTTAGGCACAAGGCTTTGAACACCATACTTAATCACGTCTGCACTGAGCTGCCATCTACAATCTGTGCTTATACTATGGTGAGCAACTGCATTTAGCTTCAATATGGCATCAACAGATCAACTCATTTCACACTGGACACATTAATAGCCAATGAACGGTTTATCTGAGTAAGGGTTTCTGTTGTTGAATGTCTGATTTAGCTTTCTGTTTAGAATGTGATTAAGAGTTCACGGACACCCACAGCAACACGGTCAAAGCTCAAAACTGGAGTTGCTCAGCTCCCCTCCCATACACCTTCAACATATCAGATTAAAAACTAGGAAATCACAATAAGTATACTCTAGGAAGAGTGTAGACAAAGTCTAAATCAAACTGGTAATCCATCTTAGATATGTGAAGACTACTCAAAGTCTTTATCTAGGCTGTGTTCCGATTACAAATCTAAAGCAGCAAAAGAGACTTGTGATGTAAAGACTCACTACACGTATACCAAACGGTCTGTCAGCACAAAGAATGCGTCTTCACCATCCACACTTCAAGGGTATCTTGATAAAAGCTAACTCTGCTGTGTCCTCCCTGGGAGTTTTGTCAGCATGATAACAGATAGAAAGGATCTTGTATGCATGCGAGAGACAGAGGAATAAACTGGACTAGGATAAGAAAGCAAATGCCATCTGTCTAAAAATTCTGTTTACCTTCCGAAAGCACCTTCTAAAAGCACAAGGGGAGGAGGGCGAGATTTGATTGGAGCCAAATGGTGTCTTCACTCCCCATCGTTTGCCTTTCAGCTCCTCCACATTCCATAAACGGGTCATTTGAAAGCTCTCTCACACGGCGGAAGAAACTCCGAGCAGGCAGATCATTAATTCCCTTCCGCACCTCCCCCACCCCTAGCATTTTCAAACATAAAGCTACTGAGAAAACAGAAAGAACGAAGGAATAAGACAAAGTTCAAAGATGCTGCCCGCACCACCAGAAAGTCCGTATCACTCATTTCAAATGAAGCAGAACTTGTACGAACTCGCACAAACTGTCATTTGGGCTGAATACACGTATGATAAAATTAGCTGCACAGGTACATATTCATAAAGGACACACACACAGGTGTACATATGCATACAGTGCATTCAGAAAGCTATCAGGCCCTTTAACCTTTTTTTTTTTTTAATACACATTTTATGCCGCAGCCTTGTGGTAAAATCATTTAAATTCATTTTTTTCTCTCATCAAACAAAAGAATGACAAAACAGATTTTAGGAATGTTTGCAAATTTATAGAAAACAAACTGAACTGAAATCTTACATTGAAACAAGCATTCAGACCCATCACACTGTACTTAGCTGGCCTCAATTACAACCTGAAGTCTTCTTGGGTCTGATGTGACAAGCTTTGCACACCTGGAATTGAGGGATTTTCTGCCATTCTACTCCGCAAATCCTCCTCAAGCTCTGTCAGGTGGGAGGTAGAACATCAGTGGACTGCTATTTTCAGGTCTCTCCAGAGATGTTCAATTGGGTTCGAGTCCTGGTGCTGGCTAAACACTCAAGGCCATTCTGAGTTGACCCTAAGCCACTGCTCCGTTATCTTTGCTTTGTCAAACTTTGTCACAGTCTGACGCCCAGAGGGCTCTGTACTAAGTTTTCATTAAGGGCATCTCTGTACTTAGCTTTGTTTCGGTTTCCTATGACCCTGACTAGTCTGCTAATCTCACCATGCTTCACCGTTAGAATGGTATTGCACAGATGAGTGGTGCCTGGTTATTTCCAGAGATAATGTTTAAAACTGAAGCCAAAATGGTTCAATCTTAGTTTCATTAGACCACAAAATCTTCCTGCTGACTGCCCAGACCCCTTTAGGTTCCTTTTTGAAAACTATAAGCAGGCTTACATCTGTCACTTACTGAGGAGAGGCTTCAATCTGGCCAACCCATCACAAAGCCCAAATCACTCAAGTGTTGCAGTGACGGCTGTCACACAATCCTTCGTTAAGCTCTGTCGGCAAATCCATCAACATTGTAGTTTGGTGTTTGCTTTGATACACACAGCCAACTGTGGGACCGTCTATAGACAGGTGTGTGCTTTTCTTTTCAAGTGCAACCCATGGAATTTACAGGATGATTCCAAATAAGGTGCAGAAACTTCTTAATGATTGCACAAGAATTTGAATACTTTTGTCATATTTATTATATTTCAGATTGTTATTTTTAATAATTTTAAACATTTTAAAATATTCCATGTTCACCTAGTCTGTCTTGGGTACCAAATATTTGTTGGATTTTAAGGGAAAAAATAATTTAAATGCCTTCATTATTAGGGTGCAACATAAGAAAAGGTGAAAAAAGTGAAGCAGTCTGAATACATTGTATGTGTGCGAATGTGTGTACATATATACTGTACATATACACACATAAACATGATAGATAGATAAAGACAGATAGTGGGAGCCTCAGGACTAACCTAATGCAACACTTAACCAATTACATACTGTGTGTATGTATAGTCACACACACATATATATATATATAATATATATGTATGTGTATATATATGTATGTGTATATATATATATATATATATATATATATATACACATACATACACATACACACACATACAGTACAATGCCTCTTAACTGGCCTCGCATTAATCGGGCCGTTAAAATTTTTTTTTTTTTTTAATCCCAAGTTCTTCTTTATATGTATGCACTTCCTTCTTTCCTGGAAGGTGAGAGGTATTTTAAAATCAGCAAACAACAAAACAGTGTTCAAATTAAATAAAGTGCAGTGTATCAAAAGTCTTCTTTAAATAAATAATCCATTAAAACAAGTGAATTAGAGGAGGTTAAAATCCATTAGTAAAAAAACAAGTCCTTTAAAAACAATGCAAACGAGGTTAAAACAATGGCTGGAAGCAGCCTCTTAAAATCCAAAGCACGGTGCCTTCTTTCTACCTGGTGGCTCCCCTGCTTCTCCCATCTGACTTCGCAACAGGGGAGTCGCCCTAACAGCAGGTGCAGCTGCCTCCAGCCAGACCGAGACTTGGGTTCTTACCCCAGTGGCCAGGGCGCTTACGCTGGGGCTAAACCGGCCCAAAGCCTTCACGACTGCCACTGCCTTTTGACGGCCAGTCGTCTTTAAAACTGGTCACTCCAGCTCTGATCGGTCAGCTGGAGCGACCGCTTTCTTCAGAATCACAAAATTCCCCGGGAACAATCAGCCGCACATACCACGCCCCCTCGCTAAACTGCGAGTGCGGCGATTATTTAAAAAGTGGCCTTTTTGACTTGAGCTGTGGACCCGCTACACCACACTGTCCAGTCGTCATACGAGGAAAAAAAAGCCAGTGTGCAAAATCGTGGATGAAGCCTTGTGGATATGGTTTCTTCAGGAACGTCGAAGAGGTACACTACATACCTTGGAAATATTTTTCTACATGAAAATAGGTATGTGTCGGATTAACTGGCCATGGGTCTAGTTCCGAGGTGACTGATTATGAGGGATTGTACTGTGTGTGTGTGTGTGTGTGTGTGTGTGTATATATTATATATATATTATATATAAGAATACTTTAGACGAGAACAGGTCATTCAGCCCAACAAAGCTCGCCAATCCTCTCCACTTGTTTCCTCCAAGAAAACATCAAGTCAAGTTTTGAAAGTCCCTAACGTCTTACTGTCTACCACACTACTTGGTAGCTTATTCCAAGTGTCTATCGTTCTTTGTGTAAAGAAAAACTTCCTAATGTTTGTGCAAAATTTACCCTTAACAAGTTTCCAACTGTGTCCCCATATTCTTGATGAACTCATTTTAAAATACAAGTCTCGATCCACTGTACTAATTCCCTTCATAATTTTAAACACTTCAATCATGTCACCTCTTAATCTTCTTTTGCTTAAACTGTAAAGGCTCAGCTCTTTTAATCTTTCCTCATAATTCAACCCCTGCAGCCCTGGAATCAGCCTAGTCGCTCTTCTCTGGACCTTTTCTAGTGCTGCTATGTCCTTTTTGTTGCCTGGAGACCAAAACTGCACACAGTACTCAAGATGAGGCCTCACCAGTGTATTATAAAAGTTGAGCATAACCTCCTTGGACTTGTACTCCACACATCGTGCTATATAACCTAATATTCTGTTAGCCTTCTTAATGGCTTCTGAACACTGTTGGGAGGTTGATAGCTTAGAGTCCATTACGACTCCTAAATCCTTCTCATAAAGTGGACTCTCGATTTTCCAACCACCCATTGTGTATTCAAACCTAATATTTTTATTTCCTATGTGTAATACTTTAAATTTACTGACATTAAATTTCATCGTCCACAAATTTGCCCAAGCCTGTCTGCAGTCCAAGTCCTTCTGTGATGACATAACGGATTCCAAATTATCTGCTAATCCACCTATCTTGGTATCATCTGCAAACTTAACCAGCTTGTTACTTATATTCCTATCTAAATCATTTATATATATTAAAAATAGCAGCGGCCCCAGCACTGCCCCCTGTGGAACACCACTTTTAACATCGGCCAGTTCTGATGAGGTTCCTTGCACCATCACCCTCTGCTTCCTGTGTCTGAGCCAATTCTGCACCTATCTAAAAAAATCACCCTGAACTCCCACTTCTTTTAACTTGATGCCCAACCTCTCATGTGGCACCTTATCAAATGCTTTCTGAAAGTTCAGATAAATCATAAGCTCCACTTAATCTTATCCTTAATTCCTTCCATTAATTTTCCTGTGATGCATGTTAAGCTTACTGACCTATAGTTGCTTGGATCTGCCCTGTCACCCTTTTTATATAATGGGATGATATTTGCCATTTTCCAGTCCTTCGGAATCTCTCCAGTGCTCAGCGACTTCCTAAAAATGTGTGTCAAGAGTTTATATATGTACTCACTAGCCTCCTTAAGAACACGAGGATAAATATCTGGGCCTGGTGATTTGTTTGATTTCATCTTATTTAATCTGACTTCTCCCTCTACAATTTCCAAATCCCTCAGTACCTCCTTAGTAGTTGCGTTTACCTCTGGGAGGTTATCCACTTGCTCACTTGTAAACACCTCAGGAAAAATGTAACTTTAGGGCATCTGCTATTTCACTGTCGGTATCTTGATTCCCCTTTACTATTCCTGATGAACTTGACCTCCTCCTTAACTGTTCTTTTACTACTAAAATACTGAAAGAATCTCTTGGGGTCTTCTTTCGCCTTATCTGCTATATTCCTCTCCAACTGTCTTTTAGCCTCCCTGATATCCTTCTTAATGGTTGCCCTCATATTCTCATACGCTCTACGATTCACTTTGCAGTCATTAGTCTTATATGCCTTATACAGCAGTTTTTTCCTTTGCAACTTCTTTTTTAAATCTTTATTAATCCACCGTGGAATTTTTTTTAGTTTCCTATTAATTCCAAATTTAGGTCTATATCTGTCCTGCATTACATGTAAAACATTTTTAAACCTGTTCCACTGCTCCTCGACTGTCTCCACATTTAAAAGCTTATCCCAGTCTATCCTACTTAGACTTTATCACATCGCATTATATATAGCGCATCCGGAAAGTATTCCCAGCGCTTCACTTTTTCCACATTTTGTTATATTACAGCCTTATTCCAAAATGGATTAAATTCATTTTTTTCCTCAGAATTCTACACACAACACCCCATAATGGCAATGTGAAAAAAGTTTACTTGAGGTTTTTGCAAATTTATTAAAAATAAAAAAAATTGAGAAATCCTATGTACATAAGTATTCACAGCCTTTGCCATGAAGCTACAAATTGAGCTCAGGTGCATCCTGTTTCCTCTGATCATCCTTGAGATGTTTCTGCAGCTTAATTTGAGTCCACCTGTGAGAAATTCAGTTGACTGGACATGATTTGGAAAGGAACACACCTGTCTATAGAAGGTCCCACAGTTGACAGTTCATGTCAGAGCACAAACCAAGCATGAAGTCAAAGGAATTGTCTGTAGACCTCAGAGACAGGATTGTCTTGAGGCACAATTCTGCTGCTTTGAAGATCCCAATGAGCACAGTGGCCTCCATCATCCGTAAGTGGAAGAAGTTCGAAACCACCAGGACTCTTCCTAGAGCTGGCCGGCCATCTAAACTGAGTGATCGGAGGAGAAGGGCCTTAGTCAGGGAGGTGACCAAGAACCCGATGGTCACTCTGTCAGAGCTCCAGAGGTCCTTCTTGGGGAGAGGAGAACCTTCCAGAAGGACAACCATCTCTGCAGCAATCTACCAATCAGGTCTGTATGGTAGAGTGGCCAGATGGAAGCCACTCCTTAGTAAAAGGCACATGGCAGCCCGCCTGGAGTTTGCCAAAAGGCACCTGAAGGACTCTCAGACCATGAGAAACAAAATTCTCTGGTCTGA
>JANRMT010062816.1:20656357-20677895 GCA_026402145.1 Polypterus bichir lapradei | reverse complement strand
ACACGTCAACATGAATGTACATATAAGTAAGATTTAACATTCTTCAACAAGTTGTAGGGGTCCAGAACTTATCCATTAGCACTTGAGCACAAGGCAGATAACTTTGGATGGGCACACACACATTCACACTGGGTTAATTTAGAATTGCCAATCAACCTAACTAGCACACCAGCTACCTAGCACATACAGGCACAGAGAGAAATTCACCTTTTTGGACAACAGCTAGGCTGGGGATTTGAACACAAAGCTGGATTTGTAAAGCGTGCCACTGTATTGTATATATATCCACATACATGAAGACAATAAGCTATAATTTATAACATAAGATCACATTTTTTGCATATAAATTTACATGGAAAAAACAACAGAACAGCTTGACTTACTGGAACCTGTGCAGAATCCATAAACCTCAGACCAAAGTAGTCTTTCTCTATCAAGTCCAAGTGGTACATGATTTGCTCGAAAAGCTGCTCTCCCTTTGCTTTTTTCTGTTAAATGAAAAGCAAGTAAAACGTTAGTAAAAGAAAATAGTCACATCTTCCATGACAGGACACTTTTTATATAGCAGCATATGACCCTGCCATACTACGGATTTAATGCAAGCAACCTACTTGAGAAATATATATGTAATTCACAAAGAAGTAAAATGAATACAGAAATGCAATGGATATTTTCATCTATACATTTTTTTTTTTTTTATAAAACTTTATAAAAAAAAAAAAAAAATGTATAGAAGAAAACTCTCTTCATTTGAATGAGAAGACAACTCGAGAATAATGCCCTGACTCTGCATGAGCAGCTATAGTGTTGACAGTATTAACATTACTTTAAAACTGGCTTTGGTTTTAACTAATTAACTAATTTTGGTTAGCCAATAAAAGGTGTCATTTTGCTTGACTTTTTACTACATTCATAAGGGCTTATACGGTACAACACCCTAGTAAATTTAGTAGTAAATTAGTAACCATTATATCTATAAAGGATCATCATGGTTTATTCTTTATTAAGAGAGGCTAAGAAAACATCTATTGTTACGGCTGGTTATGGATTTCATTTTGTGCAATCATCATTACTTATTTGACTGTTGCCTTACAGCAAGATGACTTACAGCATTTGACATACAACTGGTTACATTTCTTTGTTTTTTCTCCCCCATTGGAGGACAGGCATGTCAAGTGACTTGCTCAAGGTAACACACTGTCAGTACTGGGATGTGAGCCCACATCCTCAGGTTATGAAGTTTTAAGCATTACACCACACAATTTAAAAATCACACAGCTTAAACACAGCGAGGAGGGATAATTCAGCAGAAAAAAGATGTCACTGCCATAAGAGCCATCACAACATTCAAAATTAGAACAAAAATAAAATGTGGCCTTTCTAATATATGTAATACTTAAGTGGTGGTAGCACCATGGATACTGCCATTATGTATCACACAACTATCGCCTTCAGCATGTTACAACAACATAGGCAAGAGAAGTTGGCATATCAGAACTATAATTTTGGGAGATGCGCTGGCAATTAATGACAGCAGCGATGAGCAGGGTTGCTTTTCCTACTACAATTAACAAGCTTACCATAAGTTACTTACTTCTGTCATCAGCCTGAAGTGTGCGGCAGCTGACATTACTAAGTTATATCTGTGCAGTTCTTTTCAATCTACAGTACATGTAAATTGGTTCAAATTGTACCAAGATTTACCTCATAAGATGACCAGTCCATTCTGATTACAGAAAAACAGAAATTCCACAGTTTACTTGGCCTCATAATTAATGCCACCTGATTTGCGTCTGAAGGCCTCAAAAGATTCGGATGATTAGTCCAAGGAAGAACAGAGACTCCACACAGACAGCAACCAGGAATGGGATTAGAACCTGGTCTCCTGGAGCTGAGACTGTAGTGAAAATTAGCAACACAAAATTAGAGCAGCATAAACACGTCCACAATGAATATTTAATGTGATTGTAGAATTGGATTACTTTACCACTGTGTATTTGAACAGGAATTCTTAACTTTTCCTTGCTGTTCACAGACTCGATTGCTTTTAAATTAAAACTAATTGCAATGTACTGTATAGATTTTTATTTTAAATGGGGCCTATTTTAACAATTACTAAATCAATCTCTTTGTGAACAATATTTTACATTTAACAAGTGACTGTGGCTTTTAACTCTTCAGGTAGGAACTACAATCAAGTATCAAAAATGCACTTATGGAATTAAACTTTTCAGAATGTGCACTTTAAACTACATAACTACAGTATATACAGTAAGTTTAAAAAGGCATACTGTTGCATATGAATGTTTCTTGGTTTTCATTCAACACAAATTTGTTGTGTGTTTTGCAATTTTTTTTATATTATGTTTTAAATTTTGGTAAAATGAGGTGTGCTCACAAGTGGAAGCATTCTTAAGAATAAACTACACGTGCAGTGGTAGTGCTGCTGCTGCCTCACAGTAAGACCACCAAGGGTGTGTGTCCTGGGGGTCATCCCTGAATGGAGTTTGCATGTTCTCCCAGTGTCTGTTTTCTCGCACTGTCCAAAGACACGCGGGTTAGGCGGATCAGGGATGCTAAATTGACCCTAGTGTGTGTGTGTTTCCCCTGCGATGGACTGGTGCCCTGCCTAGGGTTTGCTCCTGTCTGGCGCCCTGTGCTAGCTGGGATAGGCTCCAGCACCCACCGCGTCCCTACTCTGGAATGAATGGGTTAGAAAATAACACAACCCTAATCAACAGTAGGCCATAAATAACAAAATCCTATGAGAGGGAAATATTTACAACAAAAAAGCAGAGAGCTTTTTCAGTGCTTGCTCTTGGATGTTACATCAGGCTTCCACCATATTAAAAAAATGAGAACTTTTAGAACTTTACAGATCTGAAGACATGTTCTTTAATTTGATTAATTTCATTAATACCACATATACTAGCGTATAAGTTGGGGTCTTGAAACCTGAAAAAAATAAATAAATGTATAAAATCAGACTCTGGCTTATACACCCGTTCAAAATGCAACGCTTAAACTCCAATCTTGCACCAGTTTATCAGACACAAAAATAGGCAATGCTCTCCTTGGTTACTCTGTCAGGTGGGCGTTAGCATATCAGAATTTCTTGGACCAATAGCATGAGTTTTTCGCATTCAACTTATACAACTGACACTGTAAAATACCAGAAATTATACGGTAAAAATCAAGCCCGACTTCTTATCCGCGAATATATATGGTGTGGGTAAATGGACACTAGGTGGCACTGTTGCCCACCTTCCCCCCCCCAACAGACAGTACACAGGACACGGGATAAAATCACCAAGAAGTATTTTAATTTCTTTGGCCTCCTTGTAATGTGCCTTCAAAGCACCACAGCCACAATAAACACAATTAAATCAAAACAAAAACACAATTCTTCTCCACTACACCTCCCGTCAAGCTCTGCTTGCTGGGTCTCCATCAGTCCTTTATATAGTTCTTGACCCGGAAGTGCTCCTGCTATTCTTCCCACGTGACGGCAGCACTTCCGGGCCAGATGGAGAATCACAAGTCATCCCGGAAGTACTGTGGGTCTTCCATCCTCATGATTTCCTAGTACTTCCGAGCTTTAAGGGAAGCATGACTCCCCAGGTCCTTTAATAGCTCCCCCTGGTGGCACCCAACAGGGCTGAGAAACCGGACTCCAAGTCCCAGGATGCCCTGCTACACTCCAGGGGAGCTGTTATCTAGTGTTTTGGGGGAGGCAGTGTCCTGAAAAACCTGCCATCCCCCATCCTTCCACTTCAGGGGCGTCCCGGCCGGGTTGAGCTGCCGGCCGTCCATCACAGCAGTAACTGCATGAAATGTTACTAACATTTCTCTGATTAATCAATTAGAAAAAACAATTCAGCTTAAATTTTCCAAGCAATACACAAAGTGAATCTACGGTTAGTAAGTACCTACATTTTGTTAATTTACTTCTAGGTGCTTCTTGTTATTTGTGTAGTTTTTTTGTCTGCTACTGTAAAACTGCACTTTGGGATTAATAAAGTTTATCTTATGAATTAAACCGAGTCCCCACCCCACTGAGGTGGTGTTGACTTTTTCCCCCTCTCTTAATGAGTGCCAAGTTCCTTGTGTTTTGTGTTAACTTGCACGTTTTTCACCTTTTGTCACTTTTTGTAATATGACCGCTGCTGTCATTTTTACAGTATCCCTCAGGATTAACAATTTCTGTCGAATTTGTTAGCTGCAGTCTAATGAACCGTTAGGCCCTCCAGGTGACAAACACTCAATGTACTGACTCCAAACTGGCACACCAAGGACGCGCACTCCTGCCCAGCCGTAGCCTCACCCCACCCCCTCGTGACCCCCTCCCTGTACTCCCAGGCACACAATGTTTGGTTTAATCAGAGTGAGGAGCTGCCTCTTGTTCTGACACTGCAAATTAAAAGCCCATCCAGAGTGCTGGAGAGAAAAGGGCCATTGTGCACGTATCGGTAAACTGCACACCCGCACCGCTCAGCAGAGTTCAGGAAGCGAGCCAAAAGTCTGTGGCAGTAAAGAGCCTTGCATTCCTTCATTATCACAGAGACTTGACCATTTCTGATAAAACTGACAAGTCTGGGATGGACACACACACAAACAAACAGGTCAGCACACCGTATCTTGAAGTCCGCCTTGCCTGAATCAGCAATCCTAAGAAACGTCCACAGCTAAAATATTTAATTTATAGCAAAAATGAACTCTACACAGACCAGAGGCGCAGTGCATCACCCAGTGATTACCATTGTACAGCTCTTTAAAAATAACACACAAGCTATGATGCACAAATAATAATGATATAAAATACTCAGCACAGTATTCACCATTTCATACAGGAATATATTTGAAGTAGTGCCCTTCAGAGACAAGCGCTCACAACAGCACAGGTTGTACCAAGATATTCATGACTACAGGGTGAGATTAACTCGGGGTCATGCCGAGTGACCACAACAGAGACAGACTCCAAAATATTTCCAAATATTTTATCTTAGGAAAGCCCAGTTTTGTGTGTCTATTAGATTATGAGGTACTTTATATACAGTATCTTGTGCTTAATCACAGTACATTTTGCAAAATAAGCAAATTAAATAAAAACAACAAGGAAGATTACACAAGATAAGTAATAGACGTTGGGGCACTGCAAATGTCCTGGCATCAAACCAGAATAAAGAAAGCACGTTCAGCACATTCATGAGTTAAACAACACAGCAGAGTCAACTTCAGCGTGTTCAACAGCAGTTACAAGGGAATTAGGGATCAACAAATGCAGGAAAGTAATAGGTGGGGCAAAGTGACTGATGCGAGTCTGACCCATACTGGAGCCTAAAATGCTAACCAAAAAAGGAGGCCACAGCAGAATGAAGGGTCACTGAGGGCTGCAGAGAGGGGACTGAGATACCACGTGGGTGTCTCACTAGTTTATATGAGCTAAACTACAGAGCCACCCCTCTTACTACATGGGGTTAACCAACAGGAATGAGTGAAGATTCTCTTTTTAATAAGCAGCAGACATTATTCCACTCCCTGTGTTGATAATATATTAAAGTACAGTCCGTGGTTAATGGATATCTAATATATCAATCACCAAAGAGAAGTATAAGTGGAAGTCTTTGAGGTAACCAGTGTGTGAGATACTCTCTGATAACCAAGGGGTCCCTTTATTGTTAAACCAGTTTTGGGGATTTGTCAGGTTACTGGTCTTTTATAAAGCGATGCTTTCCATCACTGCCTCTCAGGCTGCCGCCAGCAGGGTTGTGTATTGGTATTGTTTGTAATAGCAGATAGAGGGTCATGGTGGGTTGTCCATGCTCGATTCCCCCTCAGTTCTGACAATCCAGCTTAAGTCACCTATGAGGAACCCACTTGGACAATCCTGAGTGCGAATCACCAAGGGGAAAACCTCCTCTGATAATTGTGCTTGAATCACCAAAGGGGAACAAGGTGGGTCGCAAATATACTTAACATTGGGGGGAAAAAATGGGTTGCGGCAAGAAAAAGGTTTAAAAACACTGCAACAGAACTTGCGATACGTTTTATATAAAACCAAACTACTTAGGAAATGAATATGACAAATAGATTAATCGCATCAAACATGGAATTTCAATCTGCAAACAAAAAAACCTGTCATGTTGTACTTCTTACCAGTATGGCACAGAACAGCTACCGTCCATAACACACACACACCTCTGTGCGGGAGAGCAGAAACTGCCAACTCGCTCACAACAGCAGAGACGATTTTATTTTTTGTTTTTAAGTAACAATGTACAACCAGAGAACCCTTTTTCTAACTTTAAGAGCAGAGTCAAGTTTAAATCAAAGGTTAATACTACCAACCTGATGCAAACCGGCAATGCAGCTCTGGTTAGTTAAGAGCACAGACAATAGAAGCATGCATATTTAAGAAAGGAAGCTAAAATAAAAAACCCACCCTCTTTTAAATTTATATGTTCACACAAACCCAGTAATGGGTGCCGAGTGACTTAACAGCATAAGATGCTTTTAAAATTTATTTTAATTGACCCCCTGCACAATTGTGATTTGAAGGCTTTTAGGAGGTCTGTAGGGTTCATTGGGGGCATCATTAACACATTGGTGCCATCGATGGAAGTTCAGTAGCAGTGCTTTGTAGTGGTACTAGCATAATAAAAGGAGTTGTTTCTGCACTCCCGTAGATAACACGGCATTAATAAACCTCACTGCTTCTGTATTTCCGTAGATGGTGAAGTACAGAGAAGGCCAGAAGGAGTTGCATTGCGTTTTTGTGGACCTGGAGAAAGCATATGACAGGGTGCCTCAAGAGGAGTTGTGGTATTGTATGAGAAAGTCGGGAGTGGCAGAGAAGTATGTAAGAGTTGTACAGGAAATGTGACAGTGGCGAGGTCAGTGGTAGGAGTGACGGATGCATTCAACGTAGAGGTGGAATTATATCAGGGATTGGCTCTGAGCCCTCTCTTGTTTGCAATGGTGATGGACAGGTTTCCAGCAGACCCCCATGACCCTGTGTTTGGATATAGCAGGTTGGATAATGACCGACTGACTGGAAGGGTTGACAGATGAGATTAGACAGGAGTCCCTGTGGACTATGATGTTTGCTGATGACTTTGTGATCTGTAGCGAGAGTAGGGAGCAGGGTGAGGAGACCCTGGAGAGGTGGAGATATGAGAGGAGAGGAATGAAGGTCAGTAGGACCACCAAGACAGAATACATGTGTGTATTAAAACTCCTCCACCTTCGCCAACTCTACTCCCTGCATCCTCACCATGAGGGAGGTCAGAGGAATGGTGAGGATGCAGGGAGTAGAGTTGGTGAAGGTGGAGGAGTTTAAACACTTGGGATCAACAGTACAGAGTAATGGGGATTGTGGAAGAGAAGTGAAAAAGAGTGCAGGCAGAGTGGAGTGGGTGGAGAAGAGTGTCAGGAGTGATTTGTGACAGACGGGTATCAGCAAGAGTGAAAGGGAAGGTCTACAGGATGGTAGTGAGACCAGCTATGTGATATGAGCTGGAGGTGGCAGAGTTAAAAGATGCTAAGATTTGCACTGAGTGTGATGAGGATGGACAGGATTAGAAATGACGACATTAGAGGGTCAGGTTGGGAGATTGCGTTGGTTTGGACATGTGCAGAGGAGAGATACTGGGCGTATTGGGAGAAGGGTGCAAAGGATAGAGCTGTCAGGTAAGAGGAGAAGAGGAAGGCCTAAGAGCAGGTGTATCGATGTGTTGAGAGAACATGCAGGTGATGGGTGTAACAGAGCAAGATGTAGAGGACAGGAAGAAATGGAACAAGATGATCCACTGTAGTGACCCATAACAGGAGCAGCCAAAAAGAAGAAGTAGTGTACAGGGGGTCCTCAGGTTACAATGTCTCGACATACAACGTTTTGAGTTTACAACGCTCACTCCCATAAAAACTTTAAAAAATTGAGACGTAAGAAGGAATAAAAGGTAAGGATTTTTTTTACACTTATTTTTTCTATTACTACAGTACAGTGTACGGTACGGTATATTTATGTACTTTCCCTTTTTCTGTGGCTTAGTTGTGTTTTTATGTTCTAGATTATGATTTTGCAAATGTGTTAGGATAGGTAAGTGACTTAGGCTTGGGTGTGTTTCGACTTACACTAAAATTCGGGTTACATCACTGTTGTAGGAACGGAACTGTGTCGTAACTAAAGGACCTCCTGTACTGCAAACAACCCTGCACATACATTCTGATATAAATGCTCTGCCCATGTTAGAAGAGCATTTGTTTTTCACAAAGTAATGGAACTTCTTAAGAAACATATGAATCACAAACATTCCCAGAAGAGAATCAAATAATCCAGCATGTGGAAAAAGGGCACTATGAGAACCCAACTGTTGGCACAAACACCTGAAGGCTTCTTTTTGCACTATACCAGTGTTTCTTATACTGCGAGTCATGACCTGTGATGTCTGAACGTGAATACCAAGTGTACTGAAAAGGTAAGAGTAGTTAATGGATTGAAGAATCTCTTAGAAAGGTAAGTGGAAACTGCTAAGGACAACATGATAAATCGGCAGCGATGCTCCTAGGCGTGGAGAAAGGGATGACAATTGGTAGCAATTGTCCAATGGGGACCACCGACCCAACCCCAAGGATGACAAACCAGCTATTCTACAAGGGATGTGGATCACCTGGAGGACACTCCATGGTGCTTGAGGGTCACAAAGACACACAAAAAGCAAAATTGGGATGCAAGACAAAAAAAAAGTTGAATGACCACAGCACTATACATTTTTTTCTTCTTGTCAAATACACCGGTGATGATTTTGTATACAAGAAACTTAAGCTGCACTGGCTTGTCACATTGAGCAGCACTGCCCACTGTCTCTATGACATGCATCTATGCCAATGAAGCTCCAAAAATCAGTGTGTGTGTTCATTCAGATGGGTTTGGGGTGGCATCAATAGCAATTTCTCTCCCATTCTTAACTACCATGGAACAGTCAAATACATTTCAGAACTAAACAATTTTGAAAACCACTTGTCAGACACAGATGTGTAGCTCCCACTATTTTAAACAGGTTTGTATTCTACATTCTCAAACCCACTCAATCCAATTCTTATATCTAAATCATATGTTTTACAAGTTAAATATTATAATTGGTTAATGTCCCACCTACAACACAAGATCTCATCTCATAAGAATTCACATAGTGCCATGGACACGTCATACACCAATGTGTGTGGTGGGCACTATAAGTGAAAAATTGTCCGAGTTTCTATGGAGAACACTGAGCTACTTGAAGTCCATTTCAACAACAAAAAGAAAGATATGTTGAGGTCAAATGGATTCAAGAGTATTTCTGATTATGTGTACTAGAATGACCAATCCAGGACACAATGCCAACTTTAAGTTCTGGAGAGAAAAAAAAGTGGGCTAAATTGTAATATCCAGGAGAGCTTAAAAATACAGCAAAACAAGAACCTCCAAATCATCATAATGTGGCACAAGTATCATGAAAATGTTACGATAACCCATGATATGATGGTGACTAAGACAACAGATACCCCCTCCTTGGTCACATCCACGGAGAATCCCATTTTTGTGAAGGGCAGAGTTTTCACGTGTCACTTTCATTTGGGTTTTCATGGACATTTTTTAAGCAACAGCGCATGAGTCAGAAGAATTAAGCTTTACAAATGCACCACAAGAAAAATGTATTAGAAATATAAATATTCAAATCAAGCACATAAAACTACAAACATACATACATCACTTACATGTTTTACCTGCATTTGAATGTGAGTTATGTACAATTATTTAACATGAATATTCAAATCTGTATTTAATTTTTATTTAATTTGGCATTTCTGAAGTACACATTCCAATCCAACATATGCGCACACTGAGTATTAACTGAACAAGAAACATCACCTGAAATCACCCGTCACTTTCAGCTAAAATGTTTACATGAAGGCTGCCTTGTATAACTGGCACTGGAAAAGTACAGGGTGGTCCAGATATAATTATGCAGATCCAGATCGTCTGGATGACTGATTTATGCGGGGATGATACCAGTTCGGCACAAAGACGATTCTTCATGTTGTCATATCGCACACTTCTCAATGGTCCAGGATTTTTTGGGTGATTTTCTATGTAATAAACTTAAGTTATAGTGTAATGAAAATTGCATCATTAGATCTGGACCACCCTATACAGACAAATCCACATTGTAGAACGAAACGGTTCCAGCATTTTGGGATTTTCAGTACTGGATGTAAACGTCAGCTTTCCTCTAAGTCCTGCAGACCTTCCCCATTCCCTCAACACTTGCTATTGCAGTTGTGGAAACAATTCTGCTTTGAAGACGTCATAAAACAAAATTGCACACTTCCACCCAACCGGGACTTCACAGGGGCACCAATTCTTTGTAACAATCAGGACTTCAAGGCTATCAAGAGAGAAACCGCACATAGCGCGGGCAGGGTGCTTTGGCACACCAGGGAGTTATGGGATGTGTTTTGGTACCAGAACTGAGGTCTGAAAGCTGGCACCAATTCTGAAGCTGAACACTTCACTGAGCCCGTTGTCACTTCCCTACTCTCCTATTAACAAGTGATAAATCTCACTATTGAAAAATTAAACTATTGCTTCCTAATGCAGGACCTACATTTATTTTTTTGGGGAAAACAAACCTCTTCATGATCTCTGTTCATAATAAGTACAGAATTGATCACCTCAATAGCAACATTATAAACATTTTAAAACCTTCATGCCAGGCCAATTAAAAATTGTTGCCTGTGTCAGAGATCCACTGTTTTAGTTTTAAAACTTGTTATACATGTCATAATCAGAAACATTAAAGACAATATAGCACCAACAGGAAAAAAAAACAGAGTCAAAATTTTAACTTTGAATTTTCAAAAGAGTTGCAAATTTAAGACACACTTGAACACGATTGGTCTATTTTCATATCCGGTCGCAGGTCTGTAGGCACAAGAACACAAACTAATCACTCATCACAAATGAAACTTAGAAGTTATTAGCATTGGAAAATGTTGCAAGCTTATTGAGTCTGCTTAAAATATCCCTAGAATATTTTATCTTACATCTTAAGTAAATAGTATTGGGACAGGATTTAACAGTTTAAAATCACAGCTCTCCATAAGGCAAGTAACTTGGACAGTTATTTATACTTTTTCCTACATAAAAAAATTCACACCAGTTATATGTATTTTATTTATACTCACACAAAAATATATGGAAATACTGCGATTAGGTTAAAATTTGACAGACAGAGAGAGATGTAATTGTATTGTCCTCAAGGGGAAGTTTACAGAACCTCAAGAGCGAGAAATGCATAAATATATAAATAATAAAATAAACCACCACCCCCTAAACATACACAAGAACTTATACTAGATGACTTACAAACTTTTCAATGGATTTAAATATTTCTGGTGTATTCCGAATACAATTTGTTCACTTTCAGAGTTTGAATCTGTGGTTACAATAACTACACATCACTCAATCAGAATGAAATTTGGCATAACTGTTAGCACTAGAAAATTTTCTAGATCTATTGATTCCAAACAAAATCTACTCCATTAGATTTTAAAGTACATACATTATGATTGAGTTTCTGTGTACATTTATGCCTCAAATGTACCACTGAGAATGAATATAAATGTTTTAGTAAGAGAAGTTTCCACTATTTACTTCCACGTAACAAAACATTGGCCTGCAGTAATTCTACACTAAAATGTTCAGCTTTATCAATGGAAAATGTCAAGAGCAGATTCTTGCCCAAAACCTGTTACTTAAAAGCAGGACTAAACTTGCCAGGTTCCCAATGTATGTATTTACTCTGGATTTAACACATTTTCCAAACTATTTTCACTGCCCACCACATTGTGTTTTGCCATTCCATACAGTTTTTGTCCTTTACTCAATCACTTTTTTTCTTTTGTTTCTCCCAGTCAAATGATTCATTAACTTGAACAGATCCAAGCAAAGCCTTAAAATGTCAACCTTGTGATAACTAAATGCAAGGTCAGACTCTACATTCCACTTACAGTGGCAAAACATAATTCTTTTAATGATTACCATACTCTGTGTGACCAAATAAATAAGATCCCTTAGCTCCTAAAAAGCCAAATCCAAAAAAAAAAAAAAAAGTGATCAGAAAATTCAGATAGCTCATAATTATTATTTGACCAGTCACAAAGAAAATGGAGACAATAAATGCAGCTTTGACACAGATCTGCAGATGAACACGTTTCTGGGCTCATTTAGAGCACACAAGTCCAAAAACTGTAGGTCAATGGAACATATTATGGTCAACCGTCAACCGAGCTGATATTAAAAATGACCAAGAGTGGATATCTGATGCAACACCTGCAAATATTTCAGACAGACAGATTTTAGACAAAGCTGTGCTTATAATTGACCATTTTCCTTAAATAATCCATAATGCCAGGCATACACTGTGTGATTTTTAGAAATAGTGAGCAAGCGACTACCCACAACAACAACATTTATTTATATAGCACATTTTCATACAAAAAAATGTAGCTCAAAGTGCTTTACAAAATGAAGAATAGAAAAATAGAAGACGCAATAAAAAATAAACATAAGTCAACATTAATTAACATAGAATAAGTAAGGTCCGATGGCCAGGGTGGACAGAAAAAACAAAAAAAAAAAAAAAAATAAAATCTGTAGGGATTCCAGACCAAGAGACCGCCCAGTCCCCTCTGGGCAAGTGCTCAACAGAGATGCCAACTTTACATGCACTCAAACTGTATGAGCACATTCAGTCCAATTGAGATGGCACAACATTGGTGTTCAAATTATACATCTACATGGCCCTGCCAGACACTTTTTACCCAAAACAATGTGATAGTTACAGGCTCCTCAAAATGTCAAGAAAGAAAAGAGCTGCAACCCTGGCTCTTACCATACTGTGCACTGAAAGTGCAAAGGAAAGAAAAAGCCATCACTGAACATGCAAACGTTTGAGGTGTGGACAGTATGTTCTGTCCATTTTACAGAGAATCAGAGGTACATATTCTATGTAATCTACCATTGTGTGTCTTTTCTTGTCAGGGGTTTTCTTTTAGTACATTGTATGTTTATCTTATTTTAGTTTATCGTCTCTTATTCTATTTCAATACTTTATTTATATTCTGTACTTATCTTTATTTAGTATTTCATATGAGGATTATCATATGTATCCAATGTGTATAGGCCCTTATATTCTTTATGAATTTCTGCTAAACACCTTGATAAAATGTACTCTCTTTAAAATCACAAACATATGGGCAGAAGAGTGGCAAGTGCAACTCCCTCACAGTTTTGGGGGAAAGGGAGCTCCACGACTGTCACCTTGGTTGAGGGTTTACACATTTTCCGTACTTTTTTGGGTGCCCGTGTGCTAGGTAAACTGGCTACTCTACACTGATTCAATGTTAGTGAGTGGGCTCAGGAACAGACTGGGGTCTCATTCAACGCTGGTTCCCACCTTGCCCCAAGTGCTGCCAAGACAGATGCCCACTCCGGTTAAGGGGGTGAGATAATTGATCAATGGATAAATATAAGGCCTCTATCAATGTGCATTTGGGGGAGAATCTGACAGCACTAACCTGTGTGGCTTCCAATTGAACAGACACAACTACGTAACCTGTCACACTGATAACTTTTTCGGCAGCACGATAGCTTGACAGTTGCCTGACACTTGTATTTTTCCCCACTGGTTTTACCCAACTGTAATCCTGCCCATACAAACCTACCAAGCCCCCGTAGTGGTTGGTTCAAGCCAAAGCCTTAACTCACTTTGTCACCATGAGCAAGTCATTACACCTATTTGAACTCAAAGCATAAACACTGGGCCAACAATATGCCCTACTCTAAATGAAGTGTGCCATAATGTCCACTATGGTACGGCTCTGAATAATAAAAGGTTGGTTTGCTTATTGAGGCCATCAGTTATCAACCTACTAAGGTGCTGGCCCGTAAACCATACGACTACGTGGTCAAGCCACCACATACCATGTTGTGCAGACATTTCAAGGGAGTCACTTAACCTGCCAGAGTGCACAAGTTGAGTTAAGGAACTGTAACTGCACATCAGCTAGTAGTGGCATTCACTGAGGAAATGTGCCACATAAAATCTGAGATTCGCAGACTCCCAAAGTGAAGATTCACTGAATCCCAGTGTGAAGTTGTCTAGACCACCCATTGCAGAAGTATGGAGACTGCTGTACAATAGCTTGATAGTGTTCCCTGCAGAAAAGCTCCATATAATTATTGATTGACAGGCAGTGAAAAAACCTGCAAATCTGATCATTTGTACCGAGCAGGAGCAATAAAACAAAAAGTAGCAACGTTCTCCTTACCGGAAGGTCGACACTAACATCTGTCCCATCCAGCAGTGACACCCGGCAAGTGATTATGGACTTGGCGTCTCCAGCTGCAGGGATGTGCGTGCTGGCTCGTTGTGCTTCTCTCAGGCGCTCTTTGTCGGCATGCTTGCGCATCGACCGGCGCCCAAGTGTCCGCCGTAAAAAGCTCAGCATTGTGGTGCTTTGTCAACCTTAAAAAAAAAAAAGACAGGCAAAGAAGAAAGATAAATTACATGTGAAAAGAGATCATACTACATGTTATACTGTGAACCTGCAAGCTTCCTGTGCAGCTCGTCAATAAATCCTAAATTGTGGCAATGTGGAAACATGAAAATGGCATCACAGTAAAACGCGGAATACTCTTCACTATGGAAAGGAACACATAAAAATGAAGTTCTCTGCCTCTTTTTTTTAAATTAGTGTTACATAACAATCAAAGCCTAAGGTTACGTCTACAATACTAGAAAACTTATTTAAAAACAATGTTTGATGTTTCTGAACGAAAATGACCTCCATCCTCTCTCTAGCATTTTTACATCCTTTACAAAAGTATCTCGTCTACACAAAAATGATCAAAAACGCATACGACACAGCTGCTCGCCTGAACTGGGCATGTTCACATCAGTGAAAACAGCAAGAGGACGTGTCCTCCTCAAAGGGATGGTTACACTACCAGCCAGAGGATTTATTGTAAAATTGTAGTGACTGGTAAATTATTCGCCTTTTGTGCAAGTATGCAGCATTCAAACTGCAGAAAATGCAATTTAGATTCATGAAGGTAAGCAACACATCAAGCGCTGTGGAAGCAACTCTTCTACGTCCACCATGTTCGAATGCGCCTTCCACCCACCGTGAAGGGTGACCATTCAAGGAATGAGACATTGTAATGAAAAGGATCCAATCACAGAAGGGCTACATAATAAACATGAACCAATCGGAGCAAGATTACAGTGAGCATTTTCAAAACTCTCCATTTTCACTCATCCACATGTAATGCTTAGTCAGTATTTGACTCTGAGGAGTATTTTTCAAACGTCTCCATTTTTGGGGGTTAAGAATGCAGGGTAGTGTGGATGAACGGCCAAAGCGGAGAATAATGTCTGCATTTTTCAAACAAGCCCCTACAGTGTGGATGTGGCCAAAGACTCAAAGAGCATGAAATTGGCGGCAGTCCAGTACTTGATGGCTTCAAGATTTGCTGAAGCCTTAACTTGAACATAAAAATCTAAAAGGTTAAAAACTTACCAAATATGTCAACCTTTCCTAAAAATCGAGTAGTAACCAGCGCATGGCGATTACGCACATTCTAAAATAATCTACAGTTTCCATTCTGAACGAAACAGCAGCAATTTTAAAAGACGACCAGCTGTGCATGACAGCTCAGGACTTTGTCTTCCTGCGCAGCAACTGTTCAAAACCAGAGAGGTGCAACCCTCCTGAACGACCAAATCATTGTAAGCTTTTCATGCCACATGGTTGGTTTTGTTTTGATCAACTTCCATATTTATGTGAGAACTCGCACAAAGCAAACAGAAAACAAATCCTTACCACAAGATAAACCTCACCAGGAGAAAATGATTTCCAGATCTCTTCTGTGGTCACAAACATGTGTCAGAAACACGGAAGACACGGATCGATACTTGTCAACGGTCTTGGCTTTACAAATGAACACATTTGGAAAGTTTTTGCACTTTTCCTCTGTGCCCTACAGCCTGAAATGTAAAGGCACAGTGCAGGGAAGATTATTTTATTTACAGAAAGCACTTAACTTTGGAACCCCATTTGTATGTCAAACGCATGCATACCATATTTGTGAAGAAACGATTTCAAATTTGACCAAAGAATCAGAGCATCTCACATTGGTAAAATGTGATCAAGCTAAAAGGATTCAAATGTTTATTTTAAAAATGAGCAGCAGTATAAAGAACACCCACCTTTAACAGTCCATAAGCATCACTAAGCAAACATGGCTGCTATCACGTCATCCAGGTGGGTGCTGCACATTGGTGGCTGAAAAGGCTTTGAGTATACTGTATTATAAATTATTAAAAAAAAAAAAAAAAAATCTTGTAAGAAGATGAGATGTGATTTTCTCGGAGAGACACTTAAATGTCCTGCAAGACAAGTCCATGCCCGGGGCCAGAAATAAAGGACAAAGAGTAAATGACAAAGTAGAACATCGTAAGGAATTTAAAAATGTTGGCACAGTTCACATGCAGAGCAGGTTAGAGAGAATGGAAGTACGAAAATTCGAAAGTTTCAAAAAAAGCATACAAAAAAAAAATCACATTAGCACAAACAAACGGAAAATACTCGGTGAAATAACAGAACAGCGAAAAGAGATCGAATATATTGTTTGTCTTTAAACTTTAAGTCGGAGACTTGTAGATCATCTAATTCGTGTTGCCAGAGAGAATTAAAAGATTCCAAAAACGCTGGCGCAGTATGAAGTCCCGTGAGACAGAGACTTTAAAGATGAGATTCTTTCAAGTCACGCCCTACTTACAACTACTTTCAAACAAGACCACGGTCTCTAACCTCAGTTGTGTGAATGCTTTTGGCAGACACACTTCCTGCGCTCTCAGCTCTTATAAATTTTAACAGGACAATAATGTTCTAGATGACACGTCAATGACTAAGCGAAAAAAAAAAAAAAGAGTATGGACAAACATTTGAAAAAGCCGTTTTGTTTATTAGAGAGAAAGAAATGATATTCACTCACAGGCAGTTATACGTGGTGTTGTCATGATGTAAGTCCAAACATGGAATAAAAATTCAATGCGATATTGACAAAAAGTTAATTCCAAATATCATTTTTACTAAAGTTTTAAAGTAAAAGTGAAAGTAATGCATATGTAGCAATTCCCAGGGGTGGGCGAGCGAAGTGAGCAGGGGGCAGAGCCCCCTAGTAAATGTAAAGAATTATTTTTAAACTAAAAAAGAATAAGCTCTCTTGCTTGAGAGAAAGGTGCTTGACTTTTTGCTTTTTGTTCTTTGTTTGGCTAGAAGTCTAATTGCACTGCATATAAAAAAAAAAACAAAAAAAACAAAAGCACTGTCTTGAACCCTATCTTTAGGGGATTTAGTCACAAGAATTGAACATTTTTAAAAATTATGATCTGAAACCAGTTAAGATTAAGATTAATATGGGCAGATTTCAAAATCCTCTTTTTAACATATAAAGCATTAAATGGCTGAGGGCACATTAAGATCAAGATGCCGGTCTGCTAAACTGTGGACTGGTCTGCCTGCTTCTATAAGAGATGCCCCTTCGGTCTCAGCTTTTAAATCTCACCACTTTAGCACACCCTGACTCGAGCTGCTGATTAACTGTGCAGACTCCATCTCTGTTGTCAGTCATTAGCACTAAAACATAAGTAACATGATAGTTAGAATTTGATACTAACCCTCAGCTATTCTGTTTCTCTTCTCGGTACTCAAATGTGGCACTTGGTGCCACAGCCCACCTGCCAAGTTGTTTTTCCTGCCTAAGGTAAAGTCACCCCTGATGGAGGATTGCAGGAATCATGGGAAAGAGGGGTCCTTTCATTGGATTAGCGCTGTTTCAGCTGTGGAATGGCCAAATGGGGGAGGGCAGCTTGATGAATGAGGTCTCCAGGACTCTGAACAAATCCAAATCATATTATGTGATATCATCTACTGTTAAATTCTACTCCGTACTTCTAAAATTTTTATTTGTATACTGTACTGAGGATTTGTTCTGTGTATTGTATTGACCCCCTTCTTTCTGACACCAACTGCACGCCCAACCTATGTGGAAAGGGGTCTCACTTTGAACTGCTTTTCCGGAGGTTTCTTCCAGTTTTTTTCTTTGTCTTCTTAGAGAGTCAAGGCTGGGGGCTGTCAAGAGGCAGGGCCTGTTAAAGCCCATTTTGCGACACTTCTTGTGTGATTTTAGGCTACACAAAAATGAATCATATTGTATATACATTTGTCAATCCAACGAGAAGGTGCATCACCAAAACGAGTAATGCATTTCATTACTAAGGTTTAGGACTGTGGAGAGTACCAAACATTTTTGAAACAAACATTTGAATTACTTCAGCTGGATTACATTTCACTGATGTGAGATGCAGTAATTCATTGGTCAAATTTTGTTCTCCCAATAATCAAAATATTATTAATGGATAAGTTCGATATTCTTTCAATTTGAAATTATTTCTCCAAAACATGGTATATATGCATTTACCGTAAGAAATTGGGGTCTAAAGCCACATGATCAGAAAATAATTTACAACGTCTTAAACTGGGACATCTTTGACAATTGTGAGAAGGTCTAACTCTGGGCCAAACTTGGACCGATTATTTTGTAAGACGTGTCCAGCAAAAGTTCTGCTATACACAAGGACGGACTCCAGGTTAACTAGTTAGAGTTATAAAAAGAAAAAAAAAAAATCAAAAACCTGCAGTCACTCGAGCCCGGTGGGCACAAACCTTTGCCTAATTATCCCTGTGATACATTCCCACAGTTCTGTACTTTCTAGAGTGACACCAAGAGATGGGAACTGGGAATTAACAACTGGCTCGAGGGAATATTCCAGCCAAAGATGTCTGGTCTCAAGATTTCATAGAAAACACAGATCAAACTTTTATGATGTAATACAAGCCAAAGGCGTACAAGAGCAAAAGATATTTTAAAAACGTCCCCGGTGGTGGTTTCAGGTTACTTGTGTTGCACAATCCGCTTGTCAGTTATCCAGTCATTTTTTTCACAACATGCAAAACATGCACTTTTTTTTGGCTAAAATACTGCTGAATAGATCTTTACGGAAAAATCAGTGATCATCATAAACAGGAAATGCAATTCACTTGGGTTTATTTTATAACAATGACCTGCACAGTAACTACCGTATTTGTGGCAGAGCAACTAGGATTTTGTATTAAGTGTTCTAGGATACCCCAGTATAGATAAGTATTGTAGAGAGCTGGCACCAGCACAGAGGCTCTTGAAATTACGAGTAGGGCAACGACATTCTGGTGGACACGGACCCATTTCAATCTGAATGATCACAATGATTTATTAATTACTAGCTATTAAGCTACTAGGATTAAAGGTTAAGACGGAAGTAAAAAACTTAGGGGTAACTGTTGACTGTAATCTGAATTTTAAATAATGTCTGTTGAACTAACAGGTATCGCTAGCTAAGCGGAGATGAGGTGCGCTCCAACACGTGGCGAGAGGTGGACCAACTCGAACGGAGGCTGGCGAGTGAATGAGGAAGACCTCCACCCCCCTGCTCTCGGCCCACGACCACTCTCTTGGATTTGCATAAATACATCAGTACTGCAGGTGAACTACGGTACTTGGCGCGATGAGAGAAGTCACAAAAATCAACTGGAAAGTTCAAGCAAATTATACAAAACAACCCGATCTAAATCCGTTAAGTAGTTCTCTCATGAAAAGCGGACAGACATACAAACGGGTCTAAAAAACAGAAAGAAATTTTGTGCTTGGACCACAAATTTTTTTTAAAACCGTTTCTTAGTGAGCACTTGTGGGCCAAGGGTAACCTACATTCCAAATTTTAAGTCCCAAGTCCTCCTGGTTCGGGAGATTTAGTGATAAGTGAGTCACTGGTATTTGGCTTAGATCACAGGTGTCGAACTCCGGTTTTGGAGGGCCACAGTGGCTGCAGGTTTTCATTCTAGCCATCTTCTTAATTTGTGACCAGTTTTTGCTGCTAATTACCTTCTTTTGCCTTAATTTTAATTAACTTGACTCAGACCCCTTAGTTACGTCCTTTTTCTTAATTAGCAGACAAACAATAATGAGACACAAAACAAGAATCCATATGACCAGCCCACCTGTGCCCATCACAGAATATGTGAAAATAAAGAAAGATGGAGGTCTCAGTTAGGCTGATCTCTCAGCTCACCAAAACATTCCGAGGGAGGTCTTAGAAAAAAAAATCAGAAAAATCAACAGTTCTGGAAACATCTGCTGTGGTAGGATGAGAGCACCAACAAGCCATGGAATTAAATAACGAGTTTAATTAACAGCAAGAATCTGATTCTCATTGTGAAACTGGTTGGAGTCTGATGCCCCGATTTAGCTGGTCATTTGTTGGCTTGTTTCATGGCTCATTTCTGTTTGGCTGCCATTTACAGTAATCCCTCGCTATATCGCGCTTCGACTTTCGCGGCTTCACTCTATCGTGGATTTTATATGAAAGCATAACTAAATATATAACGCGGATTTTTCGCTGCTTCGCGGGTTCTGCGGACAATGTGTCTTTTTACTTCCTGTATATGCTTCCTCAGTTGGTTTGCCCAGTTGATTTCATACAAGGGACGCTATTGGCGGATGGCTGAGAAGCTAACCAATCAGAGCACGCAGTTAAGTTCTCCTGACTGAGAAGCTAACCAATCAGAGCACGCAGGAGCTATGCAGTGTTAACCAGGAAGTCTCATCTCGCTCATTCAGCATCAACGTGCTTCGCTGTGTAAAGAGTTGTGCTCTTTAGTGTTTATCTTTTAGTCAAGCCCTTTATTATGGCTCCAAAACAATCTGCTACTGCTTCAGGTGCCGTGCCCAAGCGCAAGAAGAAGATGTTAACGATTGCCGAAAAGGTAAACGTTTTGGATTTGTTGAAGGCTACGATTCTTTTTATTTAAAAAGTAGGAAAGGAATATAAGATCTACGGCTGCAGTGTCCTTTTAACCAGGGTGCAAAACGAGTTGTAAGTGGATGTAATAAGGCAGTAGTCTGGATGGAATCTGCTTTAGGGATTTGGATTGAAGACTGCCAGAAGAAGAACAACGGCAGTGCTACACAATCGCCTGAAGTGGCTCCTTTAGTAGGGCTGTAACGCTCTCCTTTGTTGTGCAGTAAAATTAAACTCATTGTTATCAGACAAGTCATCGTGTCATTGTTGGTGAGTAACCATAATTAATTTTCTTCTTACAGTGCTTAGTACATGTACGTACGTTTAGTGTCACTGTACACACATTTACTGTATACTATTTTTCTTGCAATGTACGTATTTATTGCTGGTGACCTGTCTATCGTAATGGCTGTAACATATGTGATATCGGAGACACTCAATATCTTTAAAATAATATTTAGGTTTTACTGTATATAAACAGTGTGTGTTTATATACATAATTTCAATGAATCTTACCTAATATCTAAGAG
>JANRMT010062816.1:20639631-20656347 GCA_026402145.1 Polypterus bichir lapradei | reverse complement strand
ATCTTACCTAATATCTAAGAGAATACAAAGGGATTATGCTGTATAACTCTGCGGGGAATATTTATAAACAGTGTGGGAGAGTTTATAAGGGCTTAAAATATATAAAAATAACCATACAGACATATGGTTTCTACTTCGCGGATTTTCACCTATCGCTGGGGGGGGTCTGGAACGCAACCCCCGCGATCGAGGAGGGATTACTGTAATGAAGAAAGGAATCAATTCAGAGGACTGAATCCTTAAGGACAGGGCTATTAAAATGAAGGGAACAGGAGTTAATTAGCAGTGAAAACTGGTCACTGATTAGGAAATGGGTTAGAATGAAAAGTTGCAGCCACGGTGGCCCTCCAGGCCTGGAGTTCGACACCCCTGGCTTAGATAGATAGAGAGACAGATACTCAGGCACGGTGCCTGCCAAAGACAGGCAAGAGAAAAATGTAAAGTTTTTTTTTTTTTTTTTGAAAATTTAGAAATCGCCAAGGCACCTAACCGACCAGGTCTTTGGACTCTAGGAGGAAACCCACGCTGACACGGTTAGAACGTGCAAACTCCATGCAGGGAGGACCCGGGAAGCGAACCCGGGTCTCCTAACTGCGAGGCAGCAGCAGCAGCACTACCCACTGCGCCACCGTGCCGCCCCTGTAATTAAAAGATCTTTGCTCTCTCTTGCCCTGTGTGTGCCTTCAGCGCCTTACCTCTGCATTTGTGTGTCTCTGGACCGGTCCTTCCTCTCGCGAGTGTGTTCCTGTAATGCCTGCTTCTCAGACTCTTGTCATTATTTTTGAGGAACCTTTCTCATCTTCTGTCCGATTTTATACTTGCCATGTTTGGAGGAAACTCTCTCGGCATGCCTCATGTGTTTTTATTCCTCCTCATGCGTCTCACACTCACGTCCTCTTTCGGCATGTCACCAAAGCCACCAATTAGATTGCTCAGCAGAACCAAACACACACAGACCTTGGCGTTTTATTATACTGTATGGCAGACAAATGACTAACACCTGCTTGTAAAGTAACATGGTGAACAGATTTAAAGATTACCAGGACATCAGATTTATAATATTAATGCAAAATTAGTGTGCTATTCACACAAAATTGATCATCATATTAGATATTATATTATATTCAAACACAGAATAAAAAGGCCGGTTAGTATACTTCACCCCATAACTGACAAAACAAACATTTAATAATGCAGACAAAAAACCGCGAAAGCTGCCGTTTTCACTCCTGCGTGCCCTGCGTCAGCGGCGGAAATGGACATCTCACTTCTGGAGTGAAGTGTGGGTCAGTGCAGCTGGACGTCCGCGGACAGCGTAAGAGTATTTACTGGGCAGGTGAAGGGGTGTTTTGCAGCCATCACCTCCTGCCACCTGCTGCTTGTTCACTCATACAGTATGCAACAAAACTGCACTTTATGGAACTCTGGAGCCCATTATGCTACAGAGGGCACGATGCACATGCTGTATGAGTCTGGATGGCAGGCAGCAACATGTTTTATCGTTAAATGGTACGGTTTGAACTGTTAAACTGGGAAAAATTAAGCCATATGAAAACTGCAGAACAAAACCCTACCTTCTACAGATGCTTCCTCTTCAGATCTTCGCTCATCCTCAAAGGGCAACAGGGGCAGACTCCCCGAAAACACACTTAGTGTGGTGGAGACATTGTGGACATTAAACATAAGTGGTGCTGAACATTGTAATATTGGATTCTGTATTAAATATCAAACAGAATCAAAACTGTAGTATACTGCCCAGTCCTTGTGTTAGCAGATGGATTGGGAGAGCATGTGGGGGGTCACGAGGTCGCTGGAAAGGGGAGTGTGGCGCTCCTGATATCTCTGCAAACGGACGAAGGTCCAAGACTTTACAGTCCTGGTGCTTCCTGTCCCGCTATGTGGTCGTGAGACATGGACGCTATCCAGTGACCTGAGGACTCCTCCTTCAGTGCCGTGTCGCGTTGGAGGATCCTCGGGTACCACTGGTTTGACTTTGTGCTGCCCATGGAGTCCAATATGAGGCACTGTGAGGGAGCGTCAGGTATGACACTACAGCTATGTGGCACGATCATTGTTGAGGACCCGAGCGGATGGACCAGGCCAAGTGGGCTGCCCACGTAACACCTGGTGGTAGCACATTGCGAGTCATTTCCAGAGGGTGGGACTGGACCGCATGTCTGCCTAGGGGGTTGCCAAGCAGGAACCCAAAGCGATTTTGTCATGTGGTGGGTGCGGTAATGTGCTGTACCAGTGCCTGCTCCCCAACTTGACCTGACCAGACAAGTGTATGGCAGACGTTAACCACCAGGCTTGACTCTGCACATTCTAATAGACAAAAGCAGACTACGGTTTGATAACAGTCACTTCGTACTAAACATGCAACGCTAATTTAACAACAAAGAAATATGATGGCCAATTTATGATAGACAGGAGAACTTTTTTTCAGTCTCAAGGAGAATATTTATGTTTTCACAGAAGCTCATTAAATAAATTTATAACTAAACATACACAGCACAATGATTAAAAAGAAAAACTTCTGACTTGCCAGTTAGTCACACGGAGGCACGATGCACTTATATTGCTGTTGGTATAAAGGAGGTCCAGTGGCGTTTGACAAACTTCTGCTAAATAATCCATCTTGATAAAAGGACAAGTGTCTGCATATCTGGATGTTTGTCTGGTTGCTATGTTTGTCATTCCAACAGATGGCGCATCACCCACCTTTAGGGTAATATACTCAGCAAAAAAAAGAAACGTCCTCTGACTTTCAACTGTTTTTACTTTCAGTAGACTTAATGTATAAATATTTGTATGAACACTAAAAGAGTCAACACCATAAGACATAAACTAAAAATGTTTCACAATGTGTCCCTGAATGAAGGGAGGCTCAAAATCAAAAGTACCAGTCAGTATCTGGTGTGGCCACCAGCTGCTTGAAGTACTGCAGTGCATCTCCTCCTCATGGACTGGACCAGATTTGTCAGTTCTTGCTGTGAGATGTTACCCCACTCTTCCACCAAGGCACCTGCAAGTTCCTGGACATTTCTGGGGGGAATGGCCCTAGCCCTCACCCTGCGATCCAACAGGTCCCAGACGTGCGCAATGGGATTGAGATCTGGGCTCTTCGCTGGCCATGGCAGAACACTGACATTGCTGTCATGCAGAAACTCACGCACTTTTTGCCACTCCTGTCTGGTCCAGCGAAGGTGGGTTTGTGCCCATAGGCGGCGTTGTTGCTGGTGATGTCTGGTAAGGACCTGCCTTACAACAGGCCTGCAAGCCCTCAGTCCAGCCTCTCTCAGCCTATTGCGGACAGTCTGAGCACTGATGGAGGGATTGTGTGTAATTGAACATACATGGAAAACATTGTTTAAACAATTTACAATGAAGATCTGTAAAGTTATTTGGATTTTTAAAACATTATTGTTGAAATACACATTCCTGAAAAAGGGACGTTTCTTTTTTTGCCGAGTTTATAATGGATTGACAAGTGCAATGCAACAGAAGGTGCACCACAAAAATCAGCGATGTGTTTTATTACTACAAAATGTTTGTAAATGCACCGATTGGCTGAAATGACAATAGATGGTGCACTGCAAACGTGAATGCCGAGATCTTCACAGAGTCATTCCAAACCGGCCTTAGACAAGTAACACAGGTAGTTCATTGGCTAAAAGAACTGCATTAGGGTGGCAGAAGAAAGATGTGCAGCATGGTTCATAACGGCACTTAGTTTTATTTTCATTCTCTCCTTTCCTGCTACCTCCGGGGGGCTGAGACTGTGCCATAACTTAGCCTACTCTTCAATCAGCTGGGTCTCTCCTGAAGCGATGTTACGAGCCCAGCACACCACAACATTAAAAATCATGCTGGCCTCCATAGGGCTGCAGAATACAGACACTTCCACACTGCAGGAACTTTTTACCCCCAGGAGCTTTTATAGCATGCCCACCACAGCAACACGGGCCATTTGTTGTTCCCGGTTCTCTTTTTAGTTCCTACTCCAAGGTGTTTAATTTTTGTTCAACCAGGAACTACTGTGAGTGGGGCTTGGACGATGAATTCTGTTGATTGGTTGCCACCTTACAAATGTGTTTGTAGTTTGGACTATGGAGAGTTAGCAATGAAGATAATGAGAATACTACATTTTATTTATATAGCGCCTTTCCCATGCTCAAGGCACTCGGGACTCCCACACTTCGCCCCGCATCACTCTTCACTGCCACCTACCTGGTGTGCTGAGCCATGCACCACACTGAAGCAACAGTCTACCCCATGAAGTTGCAATCCACTTCTAAGCAACACAGAAAAGTGGCGTGGGACCAAATGTGACCCTGGGCTTGGTTCCTGAAAACAAAGTCCCTGTGGTGTGGAAACACCTTAAGTGAATGATGTCACCTTATAGGAACACGGTCTCTAAAGGAAGAAGAAGAAAAAAAGCCTGCTCTGTCTTTTCTTCCTGTGTCGTGATGTGGACCCCCATGTACCTGTAGCAGTACATCATCTCTACAGAATAATAATATTCCACTTTATATAATCTATATGTATATAGCGCCTTTCCCATGCCCATCCACTCCATGAGCAGCGACCGGGTTGTAGAGGCTGTCAAGAAGCAGTTCCTTGGTGTTGCTGATGGCAGGATGCAGACAATTCTCAAAGTTCTCCACCCGAGTCTCACCCAACAACAGCTCTTTATGAAAGGAGTCCCTTTAGTCCGTAATTGTCAGCTTTAACTGTGCTCGAAGCACTTCGATGTTTAAAAGTCAAATGGTTCGAGCGACATCATAAAAACTGAATTAAAGTGATCGGCATTTAGGCCTTTGATTATGACTGCCTTTCTACCCAGGACGACAGCTAAGACTGGAAATGGTTTCAATCGAGGGCCACTGGAGACAATGGCGTGATTTCACCTGTAAGTACGACGTGGACCAAATAGAAGCAACCTGCTGGCGGCTAACTGCAACGCAGCCACCGGCCCTTGAAAAGGAGATTAAAAAAAGAGTAACACGACACGGCGAAACCAGCCAACTTCGAACCCGGTGTTCACCTTTTAAAACGGTGATAAAACAACAGGCAGCGTGGCACGTACCGGGAGCAGAGCATTCTTTGAACTCCACACCTGGCCGAGTTGCTCCTCCGCTTTACTGAACGAGGGGCGCCGCGTAAGCCCCTTTAAAAGGACACAAGGCAACGACTCGACCTTACAAGAGCACCGCGGGTAAATAGTAATCACAATAATAAAAAAAGAAACGGGTACGCTCATCACCCCCGTGAAACTCCCGAGGTCTGGGAAGCTCCCATCAACACAAACACGGCGGAGAGAAAAAAAAAAAGAAGCGGAAAAACGAAATGGGCGCACAATGGCTCGGGGATAACAAGGGCTACGCAAGCCGTGAAACGCGAGTTCAACTGGACTCGCATACGAGATAGCCGAGCACCGCTTAACACACCGCTCATCATCGCCGACACGCTTACCTCCAAACGGTCCTCCAATTCAGAAAATAAAGAAGAGAGAAGACTTTCCAAATGAATCCCCAGCGCAGCGACTCGGCTTCAGATTAGTAGAAAAACAAAAACAGGTCACCGACGTCTCGTAGCTCCCTTCGACCCAGCGTTTGTCTTCTTTAAACCGCTGACTTTTGTTTTCTTGTTTTTCTTTTTTTTTCTACACAAAATGAAATAAAAGGTCTGGCAGAGCCATGAAGCACGAGAGTCTACCTCCGGAACCTGCCGTGAGACTCCAGCAACAGGTCCGCGAAGCGCCGCTCACACCGCACCGGACAATCACAGCGCAACCCCGGCGAGGGAAGGCGAGCAGCACCAGCTAGGCGGGCAACGATTCACTGGCGCGAGAAGCCCCGCCCACTTCCGCTCGCCGCTCCCCGCTCCCGAGATCCACAGAATAAAAGGACCTGACTTCCGGCGCAGTGGACACTTGTTCGCGGTGATGGGCGTTCGTCGCTTCTTTGGATTATTGGGCATTGAAAAGAGCAGACAAGGCGCTCCTAGAAGGTCTTTATTAAAACTGTCTATGGCTTTAATTGAATCTAATTTTGATTTTGAATCCATAGCTTATAAACTGATTTATTAATTATTGGAAAATTAATACTATCGAGTGGGGGTTGAATTCTGCTTTGTGAGGTTTTGTCTTTTTTTGTTCCTACTTTCTTTTTTAAATTCTGATGTTTTTTCTTTTTTTTCTAGTTTGATGTTTAAGTACGACTTTATTGTATGCAATGTTATTTTCTTGAAATAAAATAAATTGAAAAAACAGTAATCTTGTATTTAATAGGTGACTCTGGCAATCCTGCTGTTTTATTGCCTTCAGATCGAACTGCATCATTTGATACAGGTGACTCATCGCCCATCGTGAGCAGTATGTCGGTATCCAAGGTACAGTACGTGTCTGGAATGGTTCAAGTCTTACCTAAAAGGTGGAAGTTTCTCTGTCAGCCTGGGTGACTTCGGCTCCTCCCACCTGTGGGGTCCCCCAGGGATCTATCCTTGAGCTTATTCTTTTCTCACTATACATATTGCCCATATGATCCATCATAAAAATATGTAGACGAGGGCTGTTCAAAGAGTTTCTGCACATTTTTTAACCCTGTTCATTATGAATTTCAAAAACAAATGACATCACTTTTCTACATAGTCACCTTCGTTTGCGATGCAATTTTCCTAGCATCGTACCAACTTTTTAATGCTCAATTACTACTCCTCCCACCTTCACTGTTTCCAACAGAAATATTAAAGTGCAGAAACTTTTTGAACATCCCTCTTTGAGCGGCTGCTGCTGCTTCACCACCTGAGGCCACAGGTCCGCCAAGCCCTCGACCCGCAGTTCACATACCAGGAGAAGGTGGGAGCGGAGGATGCCATCATCTATATGCTACACCGACCCCTCTCCCACTTGGACAGAGGCAGTGGTGCTGTAAGAATTATGTTTCTGAACTTCTCTAGCGCCTTCAACATCATCCAGCCTTTGCTGCTCAGGGACAAGCTGACTGAGATGGGAGTAGATTCACACCTGGTGCCATGGATCATGGACTATCTTACAGACAGACCTCAGTATGTGCGTCTCGGGAGTTGCAGGTCTGACATTGTGGTCAGCAGCACAGGAGCGCCGCAGGGGACTGGACTTTCTCCGGTCCTGTTCAGCCAACATACATAGGACTTCCAATACAACTCGGAGTCCTGCCACGTGCAAAAGTTCGCTGACGACACTACTATGGTGGGCTGCATCAGGAGTGGGCAGGAGGAGGAGTATAGGAACCTAATCAAGGACTTTGTTAAATGGTGCGACTCAAACCACCTACACCTGAACACCAGCAAAACCAAGGAGATGGTGGTGGATTTTAGGAGGCCCAGGCCCCTCATGGACCCCGTGATCATCAGAGGTGACTGTGCAGAGGGTACAGACCTATAAATACCTGGGAGTGCAGCTGGATGATAAACTGGACTGGAGTGCCAATACTGATGCTCTGTGCAAGAGAGGACAGAGCCGACTAAACTTCCTTAGAAGGCTGGCGTCCTTCAACATCTGCAATAAGATGCTGCAGATGTTCTACCAGACGGTTGTGGCGAGCGCCCTCTTCTACACGGTGGTGTGCTGGGGAGGCAGCATAAAGAAGAGGGACAAACTGGTGAGGAAGGCAGGCTCTATTGTAGGCAAGGAGCTGGACAGTTTGACATCCGTGGCAGAGCGACGGGCGCTGAGCAGGCTCCTGTCAGTCATGGAGAATCCACTGAACAGGATCATCTCCAGACAGAGGAGCAGCTTCAGTGACAGACTGCTGTCACCGTCCTGCTCTATGACAGACTGAGGAGACCCCACACTATGCGACTCTTCAAGTCCACCCGGGGGGGTAAACGTTAACATTATACAAAGTTATTGTCTGTTATACCTGCATTGTTATCACTCTTTAATTTAATATTGTTCTTTATCAGTATGCTGCTGCTGGAGTATGGGAATTTCCCCCAGGGATTAATAAAGTATCTTTATATAGAGAGATATATATATATATATATATACACACACTAGGGGGTTCGCCCCCTGCTTGTTTTGCTCGCCAACCCCCCGGGCCTGCACTAGGCGCCAGCCACTTCACGTTTCTGCTGCTCGTGTTGTGAAGAGGGGGGCTGAATGCACCCCAAGGAGACGCGGTTGCTCCTCCGAAACCCCCTCTCAAACGGTGATACAATGGGAAACAAATACTGTTTTTTTTTTTTACCTCCTCTTTGCTCGATCAGCTGCTGGCTTGCTTGCTGCTGCCGTGCCGTGTGATCAGCATCTCACATGACACTTCAAACATTTAAAAGCCTGCACAGCAGCTGTCCTACTCTTTGTCTTTTATTTCCGGCCCCGGGCGTGGTTAAACCTCTTGACAGAAAGTCTCGTCTCACGAGACGTGAGTTCTTGATATTTTTTAGTTTATAATTTAAAAACGGAATAAGAATCTGAAAATCTAACAACAGCACATTAAAATTCGATAAATTCTGAAAAGAATGATACCAAACATGAGCAAACATATATATGTAGGTTTTAAAATTAAAGTGACATAAAAATATCACATAAAATCGTTGCACACAATTGTTGCACTTTCAGGCTTAGGATTTTATATATAGAGAGTAGATTTACATATTTCTTTTCATTACTGTACCCATGATACACAGATATCCAGTGTCCTCCATAATGTGTGGGCCAAAGACACATTTTTTTTTTCCTTGGTTTCCCCCCCTCAGCTCCACGATTCAGACATTGTGATTAAAGTGCACATTGCAGACTTTCATTTAAGGGGATGTGCGTACATTTCGGTCACACCATGCAGACATGCCAACACTTCAGGACTGGGTAGAAGCTTCTCTGCAGCCGGGCCTGGAAGACCTGTGAGGAGAAATCAAAGACAGCAAAATACGAGGAAATCCTGGAGGAACACCTGATGAAGTCTGCAAGCAACCTGCACCTTGGGAGAAGACAACAAGCAGAAAAGCAAAGCTCCACAGGAAGGACTTCACGGCAACATGATGCCCGAGATCTCCATCTCAAACAGAGTCTGCCTTTCAATCCAATGGAGAATTTGTGGCTGGAACTTGAAAAAGGTCATCGACTCGCGGCCACCATGACACCTGACCGAGCTGGAGCTGCTCTGTAAAGAAGAATGGGAGCGGATAGGGAGAGACCTGAGCACACAGAGTCAAGGCTGTCACGGTGGTCAGTGGACTTGAAGGGACGAACGCTTGTGCTGTCAGTTACTTTGTTTTATGTTAATAAATATTTTAGACTTGAAAAAGGTCGTCCACTCACGGCCACCATGACACTTGACAGAGCTGGAGCAGTTGTGGGGTCTCGGACTCAAGTCTGTCATGGTGGTCATCTACTAAATGCTGACGTCAAGGGGGTGAACGTTATGTCATCAATTATTTGGCGTTTTATATTTCTCGTAATTTTACATCACTTTGCAGGGTTATGCTGCATCAGAAAAGCCAAATTTAATCCACTGGGAATCAAGAAAAAAGGAAAAAATCCAAGGGGTGCAGAGTGACTTTTAATGGGCGCTGTACAACGTTGTTCTATTAATGTCCTGCTTCTTTTACAAACATTTTGTCCCATTGTAATGGAATTAATAATTTTATGGCTTCTTCAGTTTACTATTATTGTCCTTCAGTGTGCATTCATTTTATTGCCAAAATCAGAAACTGGAATTCTTTTCTTAATGAGCTTCTTTTTCGTTTTTTGTTTTTAACATTTCCTAAGCAGGCGGCACGGTGACGCAGTGGGTAGCGCTGCTGCCTTGCCATTAGGAGACCCGTCTGGGTTCACTTCTCGGCTCCTCCCTGCGTGGAGTTTGCATGTTCTCCCCGTGTTGGTGTGGGTTTCCTCCCACAGTCCAAAGACATGCAGGTGAGGTGCATTGGTGATCCTAAACTGTCCCTAATGTGTGATTGGTGTGTGTGTGTGTGTGTGTCCTGCAGTGGGTTGGCGCCCTGCCCGAGGTTTGTCGAAGTTAGTCCCATTATGTTGAGAGTGGAAACCATGTTGTGTTTGCAGTGCCATTTAACAAATAATTCACTTGTGAAACTGAATAGTAAATTAAATCGAAAAAAAAAAACAAAAAACAAAACTCAAGTTTGGAGAATCACTGTTGTTCTACCTTTCATGTGGTGGCCCTCATCAGAGCCATTTTCATAGCTCATAGCTCATAGCTGCTGTTCCTTATTTCAAGTTGAGCTTTCCTTGCCATATCATGGACTATAACCACCAGAAATAATAGCTGTTTTATCTTGGTAGAGTAATTTATTTTGCTCTACTTACCCCTATTGTATTATTAATATGTCACCTTAGAATGCCTAATCTCACAGACTTACCACTGTTTATAAGGTATTATTGTATATAACTTAACCCCACCTTCCCTTCTATATCTATAACCTCAGGCAATTAGATGTAGTAAAAAAAGACAAGCAGGAGTTAAGTCACACATAAAATAATGTATTACTGATAATATTCATAAATAATAACAAAATGCAAAGTACATTTGAATATTGGCAACCATACAACCTGATAAAATGGTGATGTGTAATTCAGGTGGCACACAGACTTGTTGTTACTCAATGTCTCTAGTTAAGTCTAAAATCCATAGAGGACTGTTTCATTTATGTTAGGTAGAATGCCCAGAGGGGACTGGTCAGGTGGTCTCATGGTCTGAATCCCTACAGATTTTATTTTTTTCTCCAGCCGTCTGGAGTTTCTTTTTTGTTTTTTCTGTCCACCCTGGCCATTGGACCTTACTCTTATTCTAGGCTAATTAATGTTGACTTATTTTATTTTCTTACTGTGTCTTTTATTTTTCTTTTCTTCATTATGTAAAGCACTTTGAGCTACTTTTTGTATGAAAATGTGCTATATAAATAAATGTTGTTGTTGTTCCTGCCTTGCGCCTTGTGCTGGGTGGGATTGGCTCCAGCAGACCCCCGTGACGACTACTGCCACAGTGAGTTTAGATCAACATTGCAGTCTACAGATGTACTACGTGCTAAAATGCTGTGGCTCTTCTGGCTTGGCAGGTTACTTAATGCCAACCTTCTTCAGTGATCCGTTTACACGTGTAGTCAGGAAGTGGATTCAAATCAGTCTGCAAGTCGCTTTGACGAAATCCAGCGGGTCGGACTTTGTCTCAAGTCATTGGGGGGGACTGTAAGTGTGCATGAGAGGTCGCCTACCAAAGAGCGTTCAGCCGAACGTGCAATGCACTTTATGCAGCAACGAGGAATGAAGAAGGAGGGTCTTTGGGATCTTGCAAAGAGAAGAGAGTCTCGTCTGTCTGATGTCACGTGTTTGACATAAAGATTGCGGCTGAACTCTCTCTACCTGTAAAGGCTTCACACGGGCACCGGGCTCTGCACTGCTACACGATATTGGCTGTCAGAAAAAGGAGCAAGCGAGCTCACAATACTTTGGGAACGTGAAACTTTGCTGGAAAGTCATTACGTCGATGTATAATTTTGTGCTTTTTGTCCTGGTTGCGGAACAGTGGACCAGCTCTACACCCTTAGCAGAGTCCTGGAGGGCGCATGGGAGTTTGCCCAACCAGCCTACATGTGTTTTGTGGATTTGGAAAAGGTGTTCCTCTGTGTCCCTTGGGGAATCCTGTGGGGGGTGCTCCGGGAGTATGGGGTACCGGACCCCCTGATAAGGGCTGTTCGTTCCCTGTACAACCGGTGTCAGAGCTTGGTCCGCATTGCCGGCAGTAAGTCGAGCCCATTTCCAGTGAGACTTGGATTCCGCCAGGGCTGTCCTTTGTCACCGAATCTGTTCATAACTTTTATGGACAGAATTTCTAGGCACAGCCAGGGTGTTGAAGGGGTCCGGTTTGGTGGGCTCAGGATTGGGTCACTGCTTTTTTTTTCATCAGGCCATGATCTTCAGCTCTCTCTGAATCAGTTCGTAGCTGAGCGTGAAGCGGCTGGGATGGGAATCAGCACCTCCAAATCCGAGACCATGGTCCTCAGCCGGAAAAGGGTGGAGTGCCCTCTTAGGGTTGGGGGCGAGATCCTGCCCCAAGTGGAGGAGTTTAAGTATCTCGGGGTCTTGTTCACGAGTGAGGGAAGAATGGAGCGTGAGATCGACAGGCGGATCGGTGTGGCATCCGCAGTGATGCGGGCTCTGCATCGGTCTGTCGTGGTGAAGAAGGAACTGAGCCGTAAGGCAAAGCTCTCAATTTACCAGTCGATCTACGCTCCTACCCTCACCTATGGTCATGAGCTATGGGTAGTGACCGAAAGAACGAGATCGCGAATACAAGCGGCTGAAATGAGTTTCCTCTGCAGGGTGTCTGGGCTTTCCCTTAAAGATCGGGTGAGACGCTCAGAGTAGAGCCGCTGCTCCTCCGCATCAAGAGGAGTCTCACATGAGGTGGCTCGGGCATCTGATCAGGATGCCTCCTGGACGCCTCCCTGGTGAGGTGTTCTGGGCACGTCCAACCGGGAGGAGGCCCCGGGGAAGACCCAGGACACGCTGGAGGGACTACGTCTCTTGGCTGGCCTGGGAACACCTCGAGATTCCCCCAGAAGAGCTAGAAGAAGTGGCCGGGGAGAGGGAAGTCTGGGCCTCTCTGCTTAAGCTGCTTTCCCCGCGACCCGACCCTGGATAAGCGGAAGAGGATGGATGGATAATTTGACATTCCCAGTGAATTCTAGTTGCGTCAACAGCGGGTGTCAAGTGTGACTTCCCCACAGACTACAAACCAGGTAAGATGACATTGGCTTAAATCTCACAGCGCCTCAATATTTTCTAAAATGAGCGTATTATACCTGTACAATGAGATTTGTTAAGACAGGAGACTTGTTGTGAAACTCTCTGAAACGAAAACCTTCAGCCACGCGGGTCGCGGGGACTGAACTCGAGAACTGCTGGTGTGTGACTTCCGTACAACTAACATGGATTCCCTCCTCTACTCTGTAGACAACGATGAATTAATTCTAAGATGGCGCTGGACCCAAACTTACTTTAACACCGTGTGACTAACGCACCCCAAATATGACACTCGGATGGGAACAGACCATGTGTGACAATCACTTATGAACATAAAGATGGAAATGAACCAGACTGGCACATAAATGATAAAATGAAGAATCATTAGAGGAAGAACGTGAGCCCCAGTAGCCAACTGAACACAAACCCAGAGAAGAAACTTAAACAGGAGACGCGGACCCTTGCAAGGACACCCACATATTAGTGCTGGGAAAAACAGATTCCTACCTTCAATTCAGTTACAACCATGAAGTGACGCCCATTCGGCTGTGGCGCCCCCCGTGGCCCTGGCTGAACTATGACTTTCAAGGCTGGCAAATCCAATGATTACCTAGTTGAACATTCAGTGGAGTTTTCTTCGATTTCCTCCCCTCCGCCGTCAACTGGCCATCGTTGGACAGAAGCTGTTGGGCTCCATCTGCATTGATGCGTTTCAAACTATTTTATTTTCCAATCCGATTTACGTGTACTCATTGCTTAATCTGTAAAGCCTGTGACTGCAATAACTTGTGAACTCAGTGAACAGAACAAACTGAATTGAAGGTAGGAAATAATTTCACGGTTTCACTCAAGGGAGCGTTTTTGTGGGTCGCGTTAAGATGTTTCTCTTATTTCTTAATGCCGGTGTCTGCTGTTTATAAATTGTGATTTTTATAGGATCCCACTTTGTTACATTTAAAGAAAAACGTACATTCTTAAGTCAATTAAGCGTGTTAAAAACAAAACGTTACACAGATTTGTCACCCAAAGTCCAAGCAGTGGGGCAACATGTCTTGGTTGCATCTTCTATGCAGACATCAAATCACAGACAGAAATCTGGAGAAGCAGCACAGGAGACAACAAATCCAAAGCCATTAGGAGCGACGGGTTAGGAGGACACGCTGTTACAGCGCATTGCCGCACCCACCACAAGACGCCAGATTAGGGCCCGCCACGCGACAGGTGACACCTCAGCACCACGCCAGTTCACATGTGAGGCTTGGTATGGTGGCTGGAGTGCCAACTCTGCCACCAACCCCCAGGTTTTTCCCTGCAGGGCCTACCTACAGGGCTGGATGCAGATTAACGTCATACCAAGGATGGAGCAATCGCAGATTAAGGGCCTTGCTCAATGGAGCAGAGTCACTTTTTGGCGTTTACGGGATTCGAACTGACAACCTTCAGTGCAGATCCCTACCTCAGAGCCACCTCTCTGTAAATGCAGGCGTAATTAGGTGGGTGCCCCCCCAACCGACTGCCGTTCCACATTGTACGCGCTTGTCCCTTACGCCCAGTGCTGCCTGCCAGTTTATGTCTCATTTCTCACACCCTATACAGCAAAAAGTGGGATCCAGAAATCGATGGAGGATTAGTTACACAACAAAAACGGCTAACGCTGGCACATCCTCCGTGCACTCGAAGCGAAAGGCGTCTGCAGATTGAAATGTGATAACTTAAAACCGGGGTGTCGAACTCCAGTCCCGGAGGGCCGCAGTGGCTGCAGGTTTTCATCCTACCCATCTTCGTCATTAGTGCTGCTAATTAACTTCGTTTACCTTCCTGTTAATTCACTTGACTCCACCCCTTTGTTGTTTGTTTTTCCTTAATGAGACACAAAACATGAGCAGCTCACCTCACACGGTATCTGAAAATCAAGGAAGGTGACGGCCTCCGTAAGGTTGATCTCCGAGGTCACCAAAACATGATGACGGTGGTCTTAGAAAAAACAGAAAATCAACAGTTTTGAAAATGTCTGCTGTGGCAGAATGAGAGCAGCAACAACGAGCCATGGAATTAAATAACGAGATTAATTAACAGAAGGAATCGGCTTCTCATTAAGAAACTGGTCGGAGTGAAACTGGAGTTTGAAATACCAGTTTAACTGTTCATCTGTCGGCTCGTTTCACGTCTCATTTCTGTTTGGCTGCCATTTAATGAAGAAACGCGTCAATTCAGAGGACTGAATCCTTAAAAAGAGGGCTCTTAAAATGAAGGGTAAAGGAGTTAATTAGCAGTGAAAACTGATTAGGAGAAGGGTTAGAATGAAAACCGGCAGCCACTGTGGCCCACCAGGCCTGGAGTTTGATAACGAGGGCTGAAGACATCGATGAAAAATGACGACACGATTACAGGGCTGGAGGTAATCCAGTGTTACTAGTAGTGAAGCTCCATCCGATTGGCTGCCTAGCAAATTGAGCCGATTTTCACTCATGAGTGACTCGGTAAATTGGCCGATCTCAAGATTAACGTTTTTTTCTCACTATCTACATAATTTAGTGTCGTTGCGCTTTTACACAAAGTATTGCGGTGGCTTTGGACATTAACAGACATATCAGTAGAGACTGTCACACTTGAGCCTCACCATCGAGACTCATCAGCGGTAAGCACTACCACCCTGGGACACCACGGGGTGCGATCACTGACTGTCTTGTCTCTTACTCCACCCACAGCTCTTAAAGACGCGTAATGGGGTCAAGTGAGAGTCTGCTGCCAGAAGGAGGCGACTCACTTGGGAACAAGCAACCCGACGGTCGACGCTCAATCCTGAAGCTGATTGCTCTTCCGATTTATTTTTGCATTTGTTTCAGTTTGTGAACAGTAAGTCTACAGAATCTCATGTTGTTACTAAAAACCTTTTGTCTACAATTTAATTGTACAAATATCATTTTTTATATATTTTATTATAGAACGTATGGCCTCTACATGTGTGGTTATGCATTAGCTTAAAGTAAAATCATTTAAAAGGACAAAGAAATAAAAAAAAAAATTCAGAATCGGCCAATTCTAGGAACAAGAAATTGGTGAGCGGTAACCTGATTGGTGCATCCCCTGAAATGAAACCAACAAATCAAAACTGAACCATCATGAGTGAATGCAGGCATTGGCAGGTGGGTACCTCCATCACCCGCCCCCACCCAACCACAGACTGGCGCTCCATGCAGTATTGGCATCCCGTTCTCGGTGGGTCTGATCTGCCAGGATGAGACAAGAAGCAAAGCAAATCAATAAAACCTAAAAACAATTTAAGGCTTTGGTTTGGCGAGGCAGACGTTTTATTATCCCAGAGAGAAATGTGTGACCCCAGATTGAACCCCTTATAGCCCAGCGTAGTCATGAGCACGAAAACACAACATCGTGAGGATGGTCTGTGATGGGCAGGCGGGCGTCTGCTTGGCTTCAGCTCTCATGCCCAGTGGCAGATCTGCTTAAGCTTCAAGACCCCCTAATCCCGGAGTGGCCCCAGAAGCGACTTTAGTCATCACTGCTTTGAAGATATGAGTGTCCGCTGTATAAAAAGAGGTTTTTAATAAATAATAATAATATTAATAATAAAGTGTAATTCACTGCTACCACAATGTTAATTAAAATTTGAGATGCAGAGGTTCAATTTTTTAAAAAGGTTGTGGTGTCCCGTTGTGGAATAACCTCACTGAAGATGATAACACGGGTTATGTACAGTAGACCTCATTGCTGGCTGCGAAGGGGACCCTGTAACAGCTCAAGGTTCAGGGCCCCATAAATGTAGGTCTGCCACTGGTCATGAGACCGTCCTGGACAAAACTAGTTAAAAAAAAAAAATGAATAAATGGATGAGTACATGAAAATCAGGAAGCAGCCTGTAAGTAAGATGACTGCTAAGCACTGTGGGTAAAGCTGCTGGGCTGGTGGCACTACGTGACAATACTCTCTAAAAGTTAACTTGGTGGCAC
>JANRMT010062816.1:20629494-20639621 GCA_026402145.1 Polypterus bichir lapradei | reverse complement strand
TGGTGGCACTACGTGACAATACTCTCTAAAAGTTAACTTGGTGGCACTACTTGACAATACTCTCTAAAAGTTAACTTGGTGGCACTACGTGACAATACTCTCTAAAAGTTAACTTGGCACTACGTGACAATACTCTCTAAAAGTTAACTTGGTGGCACTACGTGACAATACTCTGTAAAAGTTAACTTGGTGGCACTACTTGACAATACTCTGTAAAAGTTAACTTGGTGGCACTACGTGACAATACTCTGTAAAAGTTAACTTGGTGGCACTACGTGACAATACTCTCTAAAAGTTAACAATCACAAAGCACGCCAATAAATGCACTGCAGAAATCTGGACAATGCTATTGTCTGCATCCAGTAATTTTCCATTCAGTAATTATACATTTTATTTATATAGCGCCTTTCCCATGCTGAAGGTAGTGTGCTGCATTGTGCTTCATCTATTAAAGTACTGCAGACAAATTTTACTTTGCATAAAGAAGAAATAAACACATTTGATGTCTCTGACTGATGCGAGTAGAGTTGTTGTTCTACTTCAGGGGTGTCCAGCTCCGGTTCTGGTGGGCCGCAGTGACTGCAGGTTTTCATTCTAACCATCTTCTTCATCAGTGAGCCGTTTTTGCTGCTGATTCACTTGTTTTGCCTCAAACTGACGTGACTTGGACCCCTTAGTTGTTTCTTTTTTCTTAAATGAGCAGCTGAGACACAAAGCAAGGCACCACATGACCAGCTCACCTGAAAATAAAGAGAGGTGAGGGCCTCGGTCAGGTTGGTCTGCTGAGGTCACCAAAACATCTCGACGGTAGTCTTGGGAAAAAAACAGAAAATCAAAAGTTGGCTGTGGCAGAATGAGAGCAGCGACAAGTCCTGATATTCAATAACGGCTTTAATAATCGGATTCTCATTAAGAAATTGGTTGGAGTGAAATTGGCTGGAGTTTGAAATCCCAGTTTAACTGCTCATCTGTCGGCTCATTTCACGTTTCATTTCTGTTTGGCTGCCATTTAATGAAGAAACGCATCAATTCAGAGGACTGAATCCTTAAAAAGAGGGCTATTAAAATGAAGGGAAAAGGAGTGAATTAGCAGTGAAAACTGGGCACTAATGAAGAAGACGGTTAGAATGAAAGCTGCAGCCACTGTGGCCCTCCAGCACCGGAGTTGGACACCCCTGTTCTACTTTGTTCTTCTAAAATAACACAAGTTGACTTTAAGTATCATTTAACAGTTAAATAATATCCAATTTTATTTGCACAAAAAAATGACCAACTTATAAAAATAGAAATTTTTCCAAGCACTAATATTTATTTACAAGAATAATTTACTGCATGGCTACATGCTTGCACACATAGAACCTACCTCAAGTGTTTTGTTACAAAAAGGATTAGAGTGCCATCTAGTGGAACACAAGCCACTTAACAGGAACTAAGCATAAACTGCAAATGAAAAATTTACAAATGAAAAGTTATTATTCTACTTGTATATTTAAAGCATATGACACTAAAGTAATATTTGTAAAAATGCAGCATTAAACAACAGGAACCGAGTCCAAAAAAATAAAATAAAATAAATTGAAGTCCTGTGTGAAAGAACTGGCAGATATCCGAAACTGCACAAAAAATGGAAATTGTCCAGACTTAAAACTTGGAAATTGCCTGACTATGACTGTAGGATGTGTTACTAAAAAACTGACTAAAAATAAAAAGTAATTTGTTTAAACAAGCAAATAAACAGGCAACAAGAAAAAAAATGAAAGACTTTAATTAGATGTGAAAATTGTGCAGTCAGTTCAAGGTTTATCTAACAAACAGGAGGACTAACTATTACTGATTAAATGTACAAATGGCTCAAAAATGACTTCCTTTTTATCCCAACCCGCCCCACCCAAAAAGAAACAAATAAGAAAAACAAACAATAGGAGCAGAACTCTGCTGGTTCAGTTCAACGGCCAACAAAGTCACCAGCAATGCAGAAGTAAATCCTGTGACGACTCCGAAGTGACGACTTTCTGCTGTGGAAAGAAGTCGAATGTAAAAGAAGAGCAATAGAGGATACCGGGGTTGACCAAAACAAAAAACCCAACAACACGGTGAATTCGACATGCAGTGACGTGTGTCCTCTGTACAAAATGGCGTACCATCCGGCCAAGACACTCCAAGCAACTGCAAAGTGACACCGACGTGACCTCGCCTTAGCAACTGTCCCAGACGTCTTTACTTGGTATGAATTATTTAAACCACAATTCTCCAACGTCGCCAAAAGAATGCACTTCTTTCGTGTTTGGTTAGTCACACGACGTTTTTACAGTTTTGTTTTGCTTTGTCTTTTGTGGGCAAATTACACCTGAATGAGGAATACTGGAGAATGTTAGCTTCTAATTTATGGCACTACAGCAAAATATTTCTATACCCAGAACACACAAATCCCTAAAGTACCTGTTATTTTAAAAAGAAGCAGAACAATATTTAAATCTTATTTTTTTTCCAAACACAATTACCTTTTATAATCCTTTTTTTTCTTTTTTTAAACATAAAGTGCAAGAGTGCTAATTTGTCTTTTTAAGTCCCAGCTCCACTCTAGAGATCGTCTCCTCTCTCTCAAGACACTTTTCCGCAGAGCCTTGTGTGAACTGATGATGGCTTCTGAACGCCACAAGTAAATCACTTCAGCTATGAAGCAAACAAGTATCTTGATAATATACAGACTTTTATATACAGTAAAGGAGTTTGTCCTTGGGGTTACTTGTACAGTGTCGTCTTCAAAGGCTGAACCAGTCCTTCTTCGTAGACTTTCAGGATAGCTTCACAAACAAATTTGTATTGACTCTAAAGGAGAGAAGACACACAAAAATCAATGCACTCATCGCAATGACATCACAGCTCCCTCTGCTAATGATGAGCCTCTCTGTGCAGTGGTTGGGGGGGCCACAAACCTGACTGGTGGGCAACACAAAGAGCAGCGAGCGTTCTGGGCACAACTAACCAGTTTATTGTCATTGGCCTGAGCCTTTCTGTCACACATCTTCAACACCATCCAACCTCTGCTCCTTAGGGACAAGCTGACAGAGATGGGAGTAGACTCACACCTGGTGCCATGGATCACGGACTATCTTACAGACAGACCTCAGTATGTGCGTCTCGGGAACTGCAGGTCTGACATTGTGGTCAGCAGCACAGGAGCGCCACAGGGGACTGGACTTTCTCCGGTCCTGTTCAGCCAACATACATCGGACTTCCAATACAACTCGGAGTCCTGCAACGTGCAAAAGTTCACTGACGACACTGCTATCGTGGGCTGCATCAGGAGTGGGCAGGAGGAGGAGTACAGGAACCTAATCAAAGACTTTGTTAAATGGTGCGACTCAAACCACCTACAACTGAACACCAGCAAAACCAAGGAGCTGGTGGTGGATTTTAGGAGGACCAGGCCCCTCATGGACCCCGTGATCATCAGAGGTGACTGTGCAGAGGGTACAGACCTAGAAATACCTGGGAGTGCAGCTGGATGATAAACTGGACTGGACTGCCAATACTGATGCTCTGTGCAAGAGAGGACAGAGCCGACTATACTTCATTAGAAGGCTGGCGTCCTTCAACATCTGCAATAAGATGCTGCAGATGTTCTATCAGACGGTTGTGGCGAGCGCCCTCTTCTACGCGGTGGTGTGCTGGGGAGGCAGCATAAAGAAGAGGGACGCCTCACACCTGGACAAACTGGTGAGGAAGGCAGGCTCTATTGTAGGCACAGAGCTGGACAGTTTGACATCTGTGGCAGAGCGACGGGCACTGAGCAGGCTCCTGTCAATCATGGAGAATCCACTGAACAGGATCATCTCCAGACAGAGGAGCAGCTTCAGCGACAGACTGCTGTCACCGTCCTGCTCTATGACAGACTGAGGAGACCCCACACTATGCGACTCTTCAATTCCAGCCGAGGGAGTAAACGTTAATATTATACAAAGTTATTGTCTGTTATACCTGCATTGTTATCACTCTTTAATTTAATATTGTTTTTTATCAGTATGCTGCTGCTGGAGTATGGGAATTTCCCCTTGGGATTAATAAAGTATGTATGTATGTATGTATCTATCTACAGTACGGGTGACAATACTGTGGCAACATAAAGGATGGGGACCTGTGGATCTGCAGCACAAGAGATGACACGGTGGTAAGAAAAGGGTAAAAACAGCAAACATAACCATTTAAAATGAAATCTACAACAAAATGAAGTGTGGAAAAAGTGAAGGAGTCTGAATGCTCTCTGAATTTACCGCACCCGAGCAAATGAAGGCTGTGCTGTGGAAAATTCTCAGCATTTTCTTTTTCGTGTGAAATGGCGTGGATGACTAAGGACAAAATTCAAAATTAAATCTATTTAAAATTCTAAATCTGAAACAAAATGTGATCAGATATCTGGGAAGGGAGGGGTCTTCTCTCAAATGCTGTCAATTGGGCAATTGGGTATTAGCAGCTACAAATAGATGGCATTATTTCAAACTAAAATAAATATTTTGTTTTAAACTACACACTTAAAAATAATCCATGAAGAAACAATCTTTTAGTAATCACCTTCTGAGGAGAAGCTTCATTGTATCAAATAAGAAAATAACGCATGGCCATTCTGACTCTCAAGTGCAGTCGCACGTTTTCAGGATATTAAAAACGTTTGTGTAGTTCGAAAACACATCGATACTCACTGGTGTCTGGATCATCATTGCTCTTTGATCCCTCATTTTTCTCACAATATCCAACGGATACACCGGCTGATTACATTCAATTAAACACATTGCTGTTTCCATGGTGATGAGGACTCCAGTTCGACCAATTCCAGCACTGCAAGGGGGGTGAAGGGGAGAAATGAAAATAATGACAATTCGATTACAAGCAACTTTGAGAATTTTTAAGATGTGGAAGCCTGAACAGGTTTAATTCTCTTTGCCAGGTAGAGTCAGACAAGCCTTTTCTTCCCGGGATGCACTCAGCTGCATTCCTATGCCCAGTTTCATGTGCTGCTATGTCTTTTTGGAAGCGCGTTTCAAGAACAGGCACAGAATTTTTTGTCATATATATATATATATATATATATATATATATATATATATTTGCCTTGCCCTTTAAAAATTATTTAGGTTACAGTTCATTGGGTTTTGAAGGCTAAGGATTCGACTATTTTTGGAATTACGTCTGTGCGTCTGTGTGTGTAAACTTGAGTACACTTTCACTTTCGTCAACCAAATTTTGCATACAAGTATGAGTTACAAAACGTACATTTCTATCAACTTTTGGGTTATTTCCGCTAACCGTAAGTGGTACTTTTTTATCCATGCAGCTGCAGAGTCAGATTTATTCGCCTTTACTTTTATAATAATTGTTCAATATATTATTAATTTGATTTGATGGTTCTCTTCTGTATATAATATAAAAATATCATCCTTGTCTTGCGGTTTACTCCTCAAACATCCATCCCCATATCTGAGTATATAAGAAAGTCTCGGGGAGAGCATGCCCGATTTTTTTTGTTATGGGTGCCGCCATTCTGGGATTGTTTTGCTGACGGCTGCAGTGCTGTTGCTAGGCTTGACGACCAGGAGTGTGTGACGTCATTACCACAATGACATAAAGGGCAGTATCTTACACTTCCTCCATGTCCATGATTTGGACTTACCAATAAATAATCGTTAGCGTCTTTCTGACTGTTCATTTCAGAGTTACTGGTTTTCTCCCTTCTTACTACGAATTACATTTCACTTTTTGTTTGGCTCTGGTTACATGTTATGTTTTTGGCTTACAATTTACTGCTCTGCTCTTTGACCACAATTCTGGCGACACGGCCTGATCTTTCTTTCTTTAAATGTAGTTTCCCCGGTTATGACGCCTGCTTGAATTCTGAACGTTGTCATCTCCCGATTCCATTCTCTCTCTCAAACCTGCGGTCATCTTTAGTAAGCATGGTGGCCAGAGCTGCACACTGAATTTCACACACATTTTTCACTAACGCATCAACACTAATTATAGTGTCCATTGATTAATAACAGCATAGTTTATTTGCCTTTTTAATTGCTTCTGCACATTGTCTGGATGATGGGCTTGTTAACATAAACACCAAAATCATTTTCAGAGGTTTCCTCCTTCATAAAGGTGGTCTTTATACTCTTCTCTACATTTTTGAGTCCTTTTATTTAGCATTGGGCTGAGTTGGGGTTGACCGCTTTCCAACATTAGACGACATCGCTAAGGGTTTGCTCAGTTTCACAGGTTGTTAACGTCTTTTTGAAATTTTCTGCTGCTCCTTCAGCGTCTGTCATTTCTTCAATGTTAATGTCTTCTTCAAACTTCACAAGTTTACTAACAATATCAGAATCAACATCATCAATACAAATCAAAAAAGTAAAAGAGTCCAAGGGCAGACACTCTGGGGATCTCTGATTAACCAAAGTGAACTCTCGCCTCAGAGCCGCTCAAAAGCTTCACTGGTGGTCTTTGAAGTCTGGCGTAGGTGGCTCTCTGCTTCTTCTCTCTCCATTCTTCTGTAAAGATTTAACTAACCTCATGGTCACTCAAACTGTTATTTATAGACAGTTGTGGTGAGTTTATTTTGGGAATCTATTTGATATTAGTGTATTCTATATAAAATAAAATCTGAACAAATTACAGATAAATAGCTGATTTTACATGCTGCACAACTCAACAGATTTAAATGTACTTCAATGGACAACACCGCTGCCATACAACACGCAAATAAACTAGTATTGTGAAAAGAAACAATCGTACCTGCAATGAACAATAACCGGTTCATCTTTCTCAGCTCTCTTTTTGCGAACCAAGCTCACAAAGTCAAGAAAATAACTTGAGTCGTCAGGAACACCGTGATCAGGCCAGGCCACGTACTGTATCTGCGTTAGCTGGCGACTTTCATTTTGCTGTTGAATACAAGAAACGTTACATAAAAAAGTGTAAGTCATTCACACTGCAAATGGAATAAGTGCTTCTTGAAATCACGGTTCATTTACAAAAACGCCGCATTGAAACCCTAATTCAAAGCAAAAAAAAAAAAAAAATCCAGCACTTTTACGTTCCAGAGTTATGGTTACTCTAAACCCCTCATTTTAACAGGACTAATTTTACACCACAATGTTGGGTAAAGTAATTCTTACAGGAGGAATGCTGTATTTTTAGTCCCATCTGAATCACTCACCTCAGTAACTTTTTACGAACTGTGCGTTCGCTTCTCAATAAAGAGACGGAGACGTTCACCATCTATAAAACGTCCATAAGAATTACCTGAGGTAAAACGATTTGCTGCGCAAATCGACATATCATATCGCGTCATTTGAGAAATTTGGCCAGGACTAAAATTAGAGGCCCTCTGATAAGAATTACTTTCTCCTACCTCCTCGTGTAAAACTAATCCTATTTGAAAAGGGTTTATGGATTAATTGCAAAACATTTTGAGGAAAAAAAAAAATTAAATAAAGGAAGCAAAACATAATTCAATCCAGAAAAATATGTAAGTTGGCACCCTGTCCAGGATTTGTTCCTGTCTTGTGCCCTATGCTAGATGGGATGGGCTCCAGCAGAGACCCTGTTCAGGATTAAGTGGGTTAGAAAATGAGAAAAGATGCAAGTCTGGCGTTTTCAGCGTACTCGTAAAGAAGTGAAGTGCTGTCGATTTTTCAAACATATTGTCGTAACTCTGATGTTAATGCTAATACTATAAAACCAAAGATTGTTGGATTAAACCTAAAAGAAAAGAAACACAGGAAGCTGAGCTGAAGTAAAGACTGTAGCGTAGGCCGTTATGAACAGCTTAATAAAAAGATGACAGAGAACCAAGTTATATTAACACTCCAAGAATGGACAAAACAACCCAATAAATTCTCGAAAGTCACATGTAATGTTAGGTGGTATCAGTTAAACCAGGGGTGTCGAACTCCGGGCCTGGAGGGCCGCAGTGGCTGCAGGTTTTCATTCTAAGCCTTTTCCTGATCAGTGACATGTTTTCACTGCTAATTAACTTCTTTTCCCTTCATTTTAATAGCCCTGTTTTTAAGAACTCAGTCCTCTGAATTTATTCCTTTCTTCATTAAATGATAGCCAAACAGAAATGAGACGTGAAACGAGCCGACAGATGACCAGCTAAATTGGGATTTCAAACTCCAACCAATCTCTTAATGAGAAGCCAATTCCTGCTGTTAATTAAACCCGTTATTTAAATCCAGAGCTTCTTGCTGCTCTCATTCTGCCATTGCAGACATTTCCAAAACTGTTGATTTTTCTGTTTTTTCTAAGAACACCATCAAGATGTTTTGGTGAGCTGAGAGATCAACCTTACGGAGACCGTCACCTTTCTTTACTTTCAGATTTTATGTGATGGGCACAGCTGAGCTGGTCGTGTGGCGGCTCATTTTGTGTCTCATTATTGTTTACCTGCTAATTAAGGAAAAAAAGAGACAACTAAGGGGTCTGAGTCAAGTTAATTAAAACTAAAGAAAAAGAAGTTAATTAGCAACACAAACTGGTCACTAATGAAGAAGATGGTCAGAATGAAAACCTGCAGCCACTGCGGCCCTCCAGGACCAGAGTTTTACACCCGTGAGTTAAACAGTTTTTTCCAGTTTATCTTCAAATTTATTAATTTGAAATGCAATGAATTACCTAAAATGATGAAAAGTAAGCAGTAAACTGCCAGAGGTTTAAATTTAAAGTTTAGGTTTGCCAAAACTGGAAAATAAACTCTGCTTGAAGATAGACAGAGGGGTTTGAAGTAATCAACACAAGTTGGGACACCTGTGCTAATTGTTTAAAAGGCCTCATTTACTTTAATTGCTACAGAACATCCAAAGGTTGCAACCAGTCAGCTATTCCATGAAGAAGGCCCAGTTGTAATATTCTGAAATGTCCTTTATTTTCAGTTTTTACACACACACACACACACACACACATATTATATATAGATATATATATGCACACATGTCATAGTATGTATTTAAAATAGTTTATTATGTAAATTGTACCTCTAGGCTCTCAAGTGTCATTTCTCTTAATTGGAAGGCTGAATTCCCATCTTCAGATAGACAAGTTATCTGATAATTTCCATAGGATACACTTCCTGATAAGTTTGGCCAGTATTGATGGCACTTCACCTAAGGGGGTGAGAAATGGGTAATAAATGAACTACAGGTTTAAAGACAAAACACAAAGAGATGAACAGAATGGCTTCTCATCCCTTAGAAAATGAGCTAATCAAATAAAAAAAGATAAACTGGATAAATGCTGCTGTGCAACGACAAATTTGATAAAATGTATCTTTAATCTGAAATACCACAAAAAATACGCCAGACTAATACCGATGAACAACTTAAATAGAGTCCTAAGAAACACCGTTTTAAATTTGCCATTTCCATAGCTGCAGTTCTTACAGATTGCATATGTACCACTAATGGGTTTGCAGTCGTTATTAATCTCTACTTTTCTGTTCCTGTTTTCTGTGGTGGTGTTTTGTGCCTTCTGATCCTGTGCAGCTGCCTGTGATGGTGGAGTGGATGTGGACGAGACCCACCTCGGTGAATCTTCTAAAAGGAGGCGTACAGAATAAGAGCTACTTGAGCACCTTTCAGTCACCTAGAATGCCCAGTGGAGGCTGGGTGGTCTTTTGCCTTGGAAACCTCCTCAGCAGCTGGAGTTTTGTTTTTTTATTTATTTATTTTGTCCTCCCTTGCCATCTGACCACAGCATCAAAGGTATTATAATCACAAGAGACTTAAAACTAATCTATAATTAAGGACTCTACTTTATCTATTATTTGAGTATCTGTATTATTAAGCACGAGGGTAAATCAAAAAGTACAGGCAATTTGAAAATTACGTAGTAACCGCAACGGATTAGAGCCGATTCAAGCCAACACGTTTTCAATGGCTCATGGGTACTACAACAACAACAACATTTATTTATATAGCACATTTTCATAAAAAAATGTAGCTCAAAGTGCTTTATATAATGAAGAATAGAAAAATAAAAGACACAGTAAGAAAATAAAATAAGTCAACATTAATTAGCATAGAATAAGAGTAAGGTCCGATGGCCAGGGTGGACAGAAAAAAAAAAAAAAAAAAAAAAAAAAAAAA
>JANRMT010062816.1:20599119-20622835 GCA_026402145.1 Polypterus bichir lapradei | reverse complement strand
TTCACAGAAGCTCCAAAAATCAATAAAGACAAACATATAAAATACTGGTTTGCTACTGCTGTCAATTAACATGCGAGAGTCAGATGAAGTCTGTTCAGATTGTACCACAGGTTGTGATGGACAGCCGGTCGGGACGCCCAAAGGATGGAAGGATGGGGGAAGGCAACTTATTTTTGGACACTGCCTCCCCCAGAACACTAGATGGCAGCTCCCCTGGAGTGTAGTGGTGCCCCGGATTCCCGCAGGAGTTCAGTTTCTCAGCCCTGTTGGGTACAGTGGGTGCTGCGAGGAGGAGCTGCGAAAGGACCAGAGGAGCAATGCCTCATCCATATCCCGGAAGTACTCACAAGTCACAAGGACGGAAGGACAGAAGCACTTCCAGGTCAAGGACTATAAAAAGGACTGCGCTGTAAACCCAGCAAGCAAGCCGGAGTTGGGAGGTAGAAGACAGAGTTTGCTGGGAGGTGTGGAGGAGAGAATTTTATTCATTTTGAGTATTTACCTCTGTATGATTATTGTGGTTGTGGTGCTTAAGGCACTGTCGCTAAAAAGAAAAAGCAGTAAAATACTTCTTGGGGCTTTTATTTGGTGTCCAGAGCAACTGTCTGTTGGGCTTAACGGGGCAACAGCAACCCTTAGTGTTTATAAGGTTTATATTTAAAGTCATTAATATTTGGAAACGGCAGGTTCAGCTAGTAGTGCCCTCAAGTGGTACATATGTGTAGCAGACTTTTGATTCCTCATTTGATGTCAGCAGTAAATTCTGGTCAGAGGACCTCAGTGATCAAGAGGCGAGTACGATAAGAGGTGTCTAAACCATTCAGAAACTTCAAAACAAACCCTAAAATTTGAAACTCAATCCCGTAGCAAACAGGAAGCCAGTGGATAGAAGCTACGACTGGTGTGATGTGATTCTGCTTTCGTGTGCCTGTTAGACGCCTGGCCGCTGCGTTCCGGAGTAGCTGAAGTCGGACGAGGGATGACTGACTTACTCCGGTGCAGAGTGAGTTGCAATAGTCAAGCTGAGAAAAGGCTCGACTTTGGCTGGTACCCTGAGCTGACAGAAACAGGCCGTAACAAAGGAGTTAATCTGATTATTAAATCTGAGGGCATTTTCAAAAATCACGGCGAGATGTTCTGCGAAAGGTTTACAGTATGAAGATGAATATTTGTAACTGCATCTCTGAATCACCACACAGCTGTCAGTAACGCGGCTGAATTTATGGGTAACAACTGACATCCTATGAGGACGTCTCGTCTTCTTCCTTTCTTTTCCTGTTCTCACTGTTGATTAAACGTCTGCACTGCACCTATAAATGCAGACTTCTGTGGCCTAGCATTGCTCGCTTCTGGGTGTGCAGTGTTGCCGTATGTACAAGTATTTTTAAAATTTTATGTTTTAATATGAGCACTTTATCAATATTATACGTGTGAATGGTTTCTTAGCCACCCCGCAGGTCAAGCTGCTACTCCTAAAGCAAGTCCAGTTTTATTGTGCCTGATCAGCAGCTTTAAACCAATCACGCAGGTAACTGAAGATCATGGGGCATTTCTCCAGGCTGCTACTCCCTATTTAATGTCATTTTTCCCTATCAGACTGCTCACTTTTAGCTGGTGAAGACAACAAAACACCATTCCCAGTTGCTTGTTATTAATATTTGCCTATATATTAGTGATAAGTGTAAGGGAGGCTCTTACAGCCCCTATGAGTTAAACTGAATTGGTATAATCTAATTATTTCTCGCCCCTCTGACTGTAGATTAGCCTCAGTTAGTGACCTGCCTTGTCCCGTGTAAGGCATGGAGGGCACGCGGTTTTGCCTAATAGTTTGAAAGTTAATGTGCTTTATTGAACGAGCAGCGCCGTACGTTAAGAGCGTACTGAAGGCGATGTAAAGCATCTTTAAGTATAAAAACTACTGAAGTTTGACAAGAAAAGCAAAGTTTACAGAAGAGACATGTTTTCCAGTTTTTTTTGCCTTTTATTCTACATGTGTAACAATCTTTTTTCTTTATTCTTGTGTGGATTGTATGCGCTGAATTTTCACTAAATCTTTTAAAACACAAGCATAAACCGTGGAGCAGAGTGAACTGACTTTTAGTTTAGGGCTGCAATGGCTGAGGTACGAGAGCTCGACTCACTAATCATGCTGACGTAGAGTTTATTGCGTTATTTAATTCTGTGATTGTAGTATTTTTGTACTTCCAGTATTATATTCCTTCTAATCTACAAGCCTAAACTCAATGGCACAGAAGAACGGACTTGTTAATTGTAGATGGGATGGGTGCAGTAAATGAGTCTGAGATTTGTCAGGGCAGGAAGACCAACGTTTTGAGGTGAGGCTCACTCTGTCACAGTGCTGGACTGTATAGAGTATCGTGTTATATAATGTGGCGAGAGTGGCGATGTGTCGAATGTCGATGAGCTCTTTCAAATAAGAATTGCACTGCATTGTGGGTATGTGACAGTAACAACCCTACAAACAACAGACCCTTGAGAATTCAGGCGCTCGATTACTTTTGTGTTTGTCACTGACAGCGGTTAGCAGTGCTGCCACACAGCTCCACGGCCCTGGTCTTCATTTCAAATCCTGACAATGTCTGTGTGCAGCTTGCACAATATCCCAGCATTCCTGCTGGTTTTTCTTTATGCATGTTAGGTTAACTGGCAGGATTAAATCTGCCAAGTGTGACCAGTTACTTTTCCATACTTGTAGACTACATAAGGCTTTGCATAACTGAAGATCATGGGGCACTTCTCCAGGCTGCTACTCCCTATTTAATGTCATTTTTCCCTATCAGACTGCTCACTTTTAGCTGGTGAAGACAACAAAACACCATTCCCAGTTGCTTGCTATTAATATTTGCCTACATATTAGTGATAAGTGTAAGGAAGGCTCTTACAGCCCCCACGAGTTAAATTGAATTGGTATATTCTAATTATTTCTCGCCCCTCTGACTGTAGATTAGCCTCAGTTATTGACCTGCCTTGTCCCGTGTAAGGCATGGAGGGCACGCGGTTTTGCCTCAAGTGCCCAATAGTATGAAAGTTAAAGTGCTTTATTGAACAAGCAGCGCCACACATTTTGAGCGTACTGAAGGTGACGTAAAGCATCTTTAAGTAAAGAAACAACAGAAGTTTGACAAGAAAAGTAAAGTTTACAGAAGAGACACGTTTTCCAGTTTTTTTGCCGTTTATTCGACATGTGTAACAATCTTTTTTCTTTATTCTTGTGTGGATTGTATGTGTTGAATGTTCACTAAATATTTTCAAATGAACTTCTGGACTGAATGATTTCTTTCTGTACCCGTTGCTTGATCCTGCCTTACTCACCAGCAGCTACACCAGTCTTTCATATAATTTAGCACACTCCCTAAACTAACGCTACTGGCTTTCTTTTTATACCCGTAACTTGATAAAAACTGAAATCTTAGTTCAGAACTTTGCGTGACAGGAGCGCTTGCAACACAGTACACAGGCACAGTACTTACATTAATGAAGTTTGCATTGATGTAGTCATCTTCACCTTTCAGTATAACCCGTGTTGCATCATCTACAAAAGTAAAGCACATTCAGAAGTGTAGCCGTGGGCACCGTCACCTTCGTGGTTTTGCATGATTTCGTTACACAGGCTTCAGATACTTACAAGGTGAAATGTCTCGGTATCTGTTTTTGGAAATGTTCTGAGGTAATTTGGCACATGATAGCGTCATTCCTGGCTTCTTCCTGTAAAGTTGCTGAACAAAAAAAAAAAAAAAAGTAGCACAATATAAATATTTCATTTTGTTACCTGAAAACTCTCACCCAGATGTTTAAAGCTGGACACAGAGGTGGACGTGTGAGGCTTTTTGTTAGTCTGACCTCAATTACAACCCCAGCCTGTGACTGCGTCACATTCGCCATCTCACCACCGGGCCTGACTGCCTACATGCTGACCTAACTCCATAACCTGGGCGCATAGTGATAAAGTTCCACTGTTTATGATTTGTGTTTAACAATTTAAAAGGAGCCCAAAGTTGGAATTTGATAATAATAATAATAATACATTTTATTTATCCATCCATCCATTATCCAACCCGCTATATCCTAACTACAGGGTCACGGGGGTCTGCTGGAGCCAATTCCAGCCAATACAGGGCACAAGGCAGGAACAAACCCCGGGCAGGGCACCAGCCCACCGCAGCATTTTATTTATATAGTGCATAATTTGAACTTTTGTCACTTTGTTCTTCTCTTCTCCTTTGAAATGAATTCATGTTTTATTAACCAAAAATGTACACAGAAATGACCCTGTAGATACGCACATACAGTATTTGTGGCATTCGCTCCCCTAGGCCTTAGGGCACCAGGAGTTTAGACAAATTCAAGTCAGGATTTGGGGCTTTCTTTACTTGAGCAAGTAAATTTGATTAACTTATTTTATACATAAATGTCTTATTCTCTTGTATGTAATTTGGCTTTCTGTGGACTTTTGTCTTTTTATAATAATAATATAATAACTCTTTGCATTTATATAGAGCTTTTCTCACTACTCAAAGCGCTCAGCAATTGCAGGTTAAGGGCCTCGCTCAAGGGCCCAACAGAGCAGAGTCCCTTTTGGTATTTACGGGATTCGAACCAGCAACCTTCCGATTGCCAGTGCAGATCCCTAGCCTCAGAGCCACCATTTTAATTCACTTTGTATTTCATGTGCTTTTATGATGTCAAGTGCCTTAAGACACTTGCTCTGTAAACAGGCACTGAAATAAAATCCTTCAATTACATTACTTTGCTTATTTTACTTTCTTTTTGTTGTTTACTTGATACATTTACTAATTTTTTCTACTTAGGTTTTACCAAATCCTGTGATATACTGGCGCCCTGGCCAGTGTTTGCTCCTGCCTTGCACGCTGTGTTTGCTGGGATTGGCTCCAGCCCCCCACAACCCTGCTCAGGATTAAGTGGACTTTGAAATTGTTATGATGTGGTTTAGTATATTCCACAAAACTTTTAACCTATACATTTACAAATATATTTAAAGATGAAGTAGCTTAAAAGGTTTTCTGACTAGCTAATAACTACCAGTAACTCTCAATATCTCACCAGTACACTTTTTAAAAACTTTTCTGTCTCTACTTTGATTGCACTTCCCCTCAGTCTCCACAAGATGTCCTCAAGTCCTCGACTCACTACGTGAAACAACTGTGCGACATCCTCTTCATCAGTGCCTTCTCAACAATTACTGTACAATACATTAACATTCACACTTTTCCCTTCCTTAGCCACAGAACACCATTTTATTGATTTATTTATTTGAGTTTTCCTAAATTGTTTCGACAGAGTTAAAGTGCAGTTGTATACTTTATATTGTGTTTTATATAAGCAGTTGTAATGACTGTAATATTTGTAGATACAGTATCGAAACAAACTCCTTCTAATAATTCTTTGCATTTATATAGCACTTTTCTCACTAGTCAAAGCGCTCAGCGATTGCAGGTTAAGGGCCTCGCTCAAGAGTCCCTATTGGCATTTACAGGATTCGAACCGGCAACCTTCCGATTGCCAGTGCAGATCCCTACCCTCAGAGCCACCACTCCGCTCTAAGGCAACTTAAGTGAAAAATCACAAATTCTTTATCCTTTAAAATGACAGCCTTGGCCATTTTATGAAAGAAAATAGAAGGCCAGTGAATAAATGAGGTTTGCCAATTGTCAATATTCCAATGGCTCCAAATTAGCACCCAGGCTATGCTATCGGTCGGATTCACGCCTAACGACACACAACAACAAATCAGTCAGTAAAAATTATTGCAATGAAGAAAAAATGTGTACTTTTTTTCTGAAAAAGCTCTACTTGAAAATATAAATCAGATGTTAAAAAACACCTACATCAAACTGAGCTAGGATGGTTCCAGTATTCAGCCCTTCTTTTAGCTGCAACATGGATTCTCGTAAAGCATCGTCATCCAGATGGATTCCTTCCACAGGGCATTTTTCAGGAATATACTCAAAATCTGGTTCATTCTCCATTTTCTCCTCTACTACATCATAGATAGCTGTAAGAGAATTCAGCAGTTATCAGCAAGCATAAACCGTGGAGCAGAATGAAGTGACTTTTAGTTTAGGGCTGCAATGGCTGAGCTACGAGAGCTCGACTCACTAATCATGCTGACGTAGAGTTTATTGCGTTATTTAATTCTGTGATTGTAGTATTTTTGTACTTCCAGTATTATATTCCTTCTAATGCATTTTAAGTGAAAATCGCACATTCTTTATTGCACGGTTATCTACAAGCCCAAACTCAATGGCACAGTAAAATGGACTTGTTAATTGTAGATGGGCGCAGTAAACGAGTCTGAGATTTGTCAGGTCAGGAAGACCAACGTTTTGAGGTGAGGCTCGCTTGGGTCTCAAACACAAAACGTTGCTAGGCCCCCGATTACTGTGTACGGCCACCTTGCTTTGAAACTCCTGATTAAAAATAAAGCTAGGATTTGTTTTTACTTAAAATATGACAGGAGGCTTGCTGATTCTATTTACATTTATTTTGCCAGTTCATATCTGGTGTCATATTCATAGCTAGCTAGCCAACAAACCATCTGTCTACCTACACTCACGGGAAAAAGTGGGAGGGTCCAGCTGCAGACCTCCGCAGTTCCACGATTCAGCAGCTTGGCTGGACAGCCAATTAGATGGCAGGTGTTTTGTCACATGGTTTTATGGACTTGACCTCCTCGATGGAGTGGAGCTCTGGAGGTCCAGGAGGTCCATAACTAGAGTCTACTGGAAAAAGTAAGTAAACCCCGTAAGACATCTTTTCTTTTTTAACATATCTGGGTATTTTGAGGTTTGATCTTCATTTAAACAGCATCCCTAGACAAAGATGATGTAATCTAACAACCACATTTTGTAGTCTATTGTACAAGTTAAATAAACATAAATGCAAATTTCACATGAAGAAAAAGTCTGCCCCTCCATTTATGACGACCTCAAATTAGAAACCGGTGCAGGATGATTACAACATCACGTGAGAGAGGATCTCGTTTGCACCCGTCTTCTTATTTAAAGTTCAGACATTTAGTTTGTTGAAATGTGTCTCAGCACCATGTTGAGATCGAAAGAGCTCTCTGAGGCCGTCATAAAGAAGTTCTAGAAGCCTATGAGTCTGGGAAGGGATTTAAAAAGATCTTGAAGCAGCTGGAAATCAACCACAACCACTGTCAGGAGGTGCACTGCTGTAATTTACACTTTGGAACTCAAACCAGTGCCTAATTCAAAAAACGTGACCGCAACCTGGACAGAGGGAATACCGACATTATGCTCCGTGTCTCCTGTGGCGATACGCTGTGTGTTTCTGTACATCTCACTAATATATTAAAAAAATCCTTTGACATGACGAGACTTTTTGGAGACGAGACTTTTTGGAAGAGAGATTTTTTTCAAGTCCCGCGAGATAAGACTTTTGCCTCGAGATTTTTTCAAGTCACACCCTCCTCTCAAACATTTTCAAACAAGACCACAGTCCTCTAGCACCGAGAAAAGAGAATGTCAAACGAATTAACACCAAAAATATCGATCGGTTACACGGCAAATTGGTTAAATGTGTATGAACAGACTACGCTGAAACAGTTGGTGGTGATCGTGAGGAGGATGAAAACAGTAACTTACAATATCCCGAAGAATATCTACAACCGTTAACAACATCCGGTCTTCCAACACACGAATTACTGGAGAAAGAAGGATGTATCCAAGAAAGGCAATGTAGTACATCTTACACGGATAACATGAGACACTAAAGGAGATCTTGATATGCCATTCGTATTAAAACGTTAACAGTTTCCCGTTAGAATAGCTTTGGCAGAGTAAATTAACAAATCTCAGAGCCAAACATTCGAAAAAGTTGCTTTATTTATTAAAGAGAAAGAAACGAAATTCAATCACAGGGAGTTATACGTTGCATTGATGCAGATGTAACAATTCCCATGAAAATAAAAATCTGTTTAAATTGTACATCCGCATCCCCATAAGTAAGCGGCAGAATCGCAAAGAGGCTAGCGGATAGTGCAGGCCCAGGGGGTTGGCAAGCAAAGCGAGCACAGGGCAAAGCCCCCTAGTGTTACATTATAAAAAATAAGCAACCCATCAGCCCTTTTCAATTAAAAGATTTTAAACAGCAGAACAAAAGTGACGGCCAAAAATGATCATGTATGTAACCCTGGGTGACAAATAAAACTTTTACTTTGTCCTGATGTATTCAACCAAAAAATAAGTCAGCAAGAAACAAGTATGTGAAAAAGTAAGTGCACCCTATGATTCGGTACCCTTTAGAACCACATTTAGGAGAAATAGCTGCAAGTCGTGGTTTCTTGAGCCTTTCAGTCTCTTCAGCCCTACTGAAGGATTTGCTCCCATTTGTCCTTAAGGCACCTCTTCAGCTCATTGACGTTACTCATGTGAGGACATAAGACTATGCTTGCATAAATGCACCAGGAGCAACCTTCAGCACTGCACTACCATGCCTATGCCACACTAAGAAAGTAAAGTCTTAAAGGGAGAGCATAACCTCAATAAGATAGACTAAGGAAAAACTCGCTCCATGTCATATACCGTACATCAAATCAATCTAACAAAGCGGTTTACAGGCAGACTATAAAGTAGAACACCCACTAATCTCCTCCTATTCATTTTTTTACATTAAAATGCAATGTCCAAGGATTTCAAATCAAAATGACCTGCAATTGACTAACCATTAGGCCGAACAAGCAACAGGAGCTCCCCAGAATGGCTTTCACAGCTTGCTTTGATGAACATGACAACCTGGTCATGAGTATGTTCTGAAATATCTCTGCCGTTTATCAGCACGACCTGATCTCCTTCATTCAGACGAGGGACACAGAGGTCAGCCTAAAATATAAAAGATTATTTAAATAAAAAAAAAGAAAAAAAAGCAGACATAAAGGTAATAATGGTATTGTCACAAAGGACATTTGGAGCCCCCAGAACATTACAGGAAAACAAGACATGCTAGGTACAAAAAAAGCTATTTGTAAAATGTCTATATGTAAGTAATTTCAACAGTGTGCTATTAAAATGTTATTACTCATTATATGAGCCTGCTAACTGTCCATCCATCCATCCATTACCCAACCCGCTATATCCTAACTACAGGGTCACGGGGGTCTGCTGGAGCCAATCCCAGCCAACACAGGGCGCAAGGCAGGAAACAAACCCCGGGCAGAGCGCCAGCCCACCGCAGGCCTGCTAACTGTACTATTTATAATTTGTACTATTTACTAATTATAACTGAGTACACACAAGTAAGTAAGCACACATGTGTTTTATTTAAGGACAGCCTTTGGTCACAAGTCAGCAAATGTCAGTGAACATCTGGTCTGTTCCAGAAAAAAAATCTAAACCAGAGTTGGTCAAGCTACCTGGCAGGTGCTGGCACTGCTTAGTTACTGGTCTGCCTCATTCACCTCTCTCAATGTTCCCATTAATCCCACTGTACTTAACACCTAACATCCAGGACCCTCCCTGGTCTCACGACTTCCCACCCAGTTGGGTGACTGGCCTTGCAGTCTCAGCTTGCACAGATGTCTGCATTATCAGCACCCCCCCCCCTTTTTTTAAATGGATTGGACTTTGCCAGTGGAAGGTGCCATGAGTTACAGGTGCACTTCAAGAATGCAGATGGAATTCACCGTCATGTTGTATTCCAATTGCCATTTGTTGGGAAGTGGGCCTTAACTTCTATTTTATTCTTTCCGCAAAAAAGAAAAACAATCAACCTAACTTTTAATTATTTGATTTGATATACTGGCGGCACGGTGGCACAGTGGGTAGCACTGCTACCTCGCAGTTAGGAGACCTGGGTTTGCTTCCTGGGTCATCCCTGTGTGGAGTTTGCATGTTCTCCCCGTGTCTGCGTGGGTTTCCTCCCACAGTCCAGAGACATGCAGGTTAGGTGGATTGGCGATCCTAAATTGTCCCCAGTGTGTGCGCGCCCTGTGGTGGGGCTGGTGCCCTGCCCGGAGTTTGTTTCCGGCCTTGCGCCCTGTGTTAGCTGGGATTGGCTCCAGCAGAGCCCCGTGACCCTGTAGTTAGGATATAGCGGGTTGGATGATGGATGGATGGATTTGATATACTTTGTTAATCCCTGGGGGGAAATTGTCTCGTCACATGACCTTTGGGGGTCAAAGCGCAGGGTCACCCATTGTACAGCGCCACCTGGAGTAATTTTCATGTTAAGGGCCCAATGGGGTAGGATCGTTGTGTATTATTGTCCTTTGGACAGAATGCAAGGGCCTAGGTGGGCTTAGAAATAAATGACACTTCAAGTCTTGCACATTAAAGGAATATTCTGCCCAAAAATTATATTTTATTTTATATATGTAGTTAGGTGCATTGGGGATCCTAAATTGTCCCTAGTGTGTGCTTGGTGTGTGTGTGTGCCCTGCCCGGGGTTTGTTTCCTGCCTTGCACCCTGTGTTGGCTGGGATTGGCTCCAGAAGACCCCCGTGACCCTGTAGTTAGGATATAGCGGGTTGGATTATGGATGGATGGATATGCTACTTACCCCATGGAGTTTGTAGTAATGGCTGAAAAACATTTACAGCACTTGTCATGTTTCCATGCAGAACAAAGTTAGTGATTGAATGGGACCCATCAAAGAAGGCTCATCTCCCCACCTCATTCACTGGTTCACTGCCCATTCTTCAATTCAAAAGTGCAATCCTGTGGAAGGGGGCTTCCTGTTTGTGGGCTACTTTCATTTTCCAGAGTTATTTATTTAAGAATTTTTTTAAGAAATAAACACATGCGTTTTGTATGTTATGAGCAACTGGATGACCTGACGCATGATTGAATGACTTTTGAATTTACAAAGATATGTATTGTATGTTTAAAATCATCTCAATGTACATCTGTAGGTGAAGAAAGATTCACTGAGTCAATTGAGGCTCTGATTGGGGCTCACGAGAGACTGAGTGAGGGGGCTTGCGAGGGTCCTGATGAAAACCAAAGAGCCAGGCCTTTAATGGGCACGGCCATCAACAGTGTGTCTGTCTGCAGAAAGAGTGTCGACTTCGTCATCAAGAGGTTTGCTTACCTTGGCAGTGACATTCATGACTCTGGTGACTCTTCCTATGAAGTCACTAGATGGATTGGGAGAGCATGGGGGGGGTCATGAGGTTGCTGGAAAGGGGTGTGTGGCGCTCCCGATATCCACAAAAGGACGAAGGTCTAAGTCCTTAGAGTCCTGGTTCTCCCCGTTTTGCTATCCAGTGACCAGGGATGAAGACTGGAGTCCTTGGGTGCCGCTAGTTTGACTTTGTGTTGCTCACGGAGTTCTGAATGACGCACATTACCTGCATTGTGAGGGAGTGTCGGTTACGGCACTGCGGCCACGTGGCGCAATTCCCTCACTGATGAGGACCTGAGCTTCTAGACCAGGCCAAGGAGACGCCCATGTAACACCTGGCTGTGGCAGATAGAGGGTCATTTCTGGAGGGTGGGACGGGACCGCGTGTCTGCATGGGGGATTGCAAACCAAGATCCCAAGCTGTTTCATCATGTGGTGGGTGCAACAACGTGCTGTACTAGTGCATGCTGCCCAAGCTGACCAGACCTGACAAGGTACAGTCACAGAAGCTGAGTGACTAAGCATTTCACTGTGTATTACACTGTGTCCGTAATTTGTATGTGACAAACAAAATTTGATTTGGATTATGCAACACGAGTAACGTGAGATTTGCTCATGGACTTTTTCATATTATTTGCTGTTGTCCAGCATTATTCACCATTGGGTTCCACTCTATCAGAAACGTTATCACCATTTTCCATGAAAGCATGAGATTAAAACTTTTTCTCAAACTCACCACTACTACTACTACATGGGGTAAGTCAAATATAAAAATAAAAGACATCTTTTGTGTGGAGTACTCCTTTAAATGGCTCCCTAATCCTTTGCTATGCTGTTGTTGACCATCAGTAAATACCCTCGTTCTTTATACCTACCGTAAGCATTAATGAACAGGCGGTTTTAGGAAACTTTAAGGCTACTTAACGCTACACTGTATCTGATAAAGTCGCCACATCGGATTTCATTAATGACAGCTCGTTTCTGTCTGAGTGCTGCAGATTTGGTGAAAGTGGGTTGTTGCCCCTTTATTTTTGAGCCGAACAAGAGCACATTTTTTGCACGCCGCTCATCACTGAGTGCAGGCACTGCAAATATCCATCCATCCATTATCCAGCCCGCTACATCCTAACTACAGGGTCATGGGGGTCTGCTGGAGCCAATCCCAGCAAAATACAGGGCGCAAGGCAGGAAACAAACCCCGGGCAGGGCGCCAGCCCACCGCAGGGCACACACACATAGCAAGCATATACTAATGCCCCTAACCTGCATGTCTTTGGACTGTGGGAGGAAACCCACGCAGACACAGGGAGAACATGCAAACTCCACGCAGGGAGGACATGGGAAGCGAACCCAGACGGGTCTCCTAACTGCGAGACAGCAGCGCTACCCACTGCGCCACTGTAAATAACTCTCAGTTAAAATACAAGGAGAGATTATACTAATTACTAAATACAGAACAGATACAAATAAAAATATGGATTTCTTAAAGAACACGGAGAACAAGACAGAAACTGATTAAACATAAATCAACAACATCTGTCCATTCGTTAAGTGATGAACTGTGGCCTGGTGAGAATGGAGGAGACTAAAATTGCAAAAGAGAAGTCTCAGTCCTGCAGACCTCTGCCTATTGGCACTTCAGCAGCGGGCTGCACCTTGTCGGGTTTGTATTTCATTCTCCGGATGTTGTACCCTCAGGGCAGCTCTAGTAGATAACTGGTTTCAATAATAAAAGTGGCCTTTTAATGGAGTCTGTGCTGGCCGTCCAATCTGATGAGAGAATCTTTCCATCTGATGATTTCAATGCTTCTAATTCCGAGATGACTTTTCCATACGCAGGAGAGAAGTGTCCTTACATGGCGGGTTTTTACTTTCTCTTAATTGACTAGGTTCTTAATGTATTTTACTACAGTACAGTGATCCCTCGCTATATCACGCTTCGACTTTCGCGGCTTCACTCTATCACTTTTCTCATACACGCTTACGTCACTACGCATGCGCTTTCTGAGAACTTTTATCTAAGCCCCCCACGATGGCTCCTAAACGTGCTGCTTTTTCTAAGCCTTCTGACAATAAAACTAAGTGCCGGAGGAAGATGCTTGCTATCCAGGAAAAGGTGAAACTCTTGGATATGATCAAAGATGGCAATACCCTACAAAAGCCTCCTCACGCATATGAAAAGACAGCGGCAGCAACTGCCTATCAAGATGTTCTTCAGCCACGCACCCAGATACCCACTGCCTACTCCTAGTACTCCTTCAGCGGAAGAAGACAACGACACACCTGCTGAATATACTGCACCACCTGAAGACTCTCCTACTAGGTTGTGCCTTCATAGGTTAGTGGTTGTGTGTAAGAACTGTGTGTGTGTAATTAAATGTACAGTACAATAATCTACTATATACGAGGTGTGGCAGAAAAGTAATGAGACTGGCGACACTGCAAGCGATCTGGTAACGCCGCGCTGTTGTCCTTGATAGAGCACGTGTATCAGTACCCTCCCATAGCTCAGTGTGAGTTTCAACTCCTTCCGTTAACTACGTGATTTTTGTGACTACTGTTAGCGAAGTTGTGTTTTTGGTTGTGCGTCACGCAAAATGGAACAGCGGAATTTGGAGCAACGTTGTGCCATTAAATTTTGTGTTAAGCTTGGAGAATCGGCAAGTGTGACGTTTGAAAAGTTAAAACAGGCCTATGGGGAACATTCTTTATCCCGAGCTCAAGTTTTTCAGGGAGGCCTTCAACTCCGAAAACCAATGAAAACATCGAACGTGTGAACACTCTTGTGAGATCAGACCGTCGTTTAACATTAAGAATGTTGAGTGAACAATTAAATTTGAACAGATTTACCGTTCATCAAATTTTGACTGAACATTTGCACATGCGAAAGGTCTGTGCCAAAATGGTGCCGAAAAACCTCACAATTGAGCAGAAGGACAATCGAAAAAACGCATTCCTGTGGTTCCCCAGCCCCCTTATTCACCTGACCTCAGTCCGTGTGACTTTTTCCTTTTTCCTAAACTGAAAAATGTCCTCAAAGGACGTCATTTCGGGACTTTAGAAAACATCCAAAAGAGTGTAACGGACATGCTGAAGACCATACCGGTTGAAGACTTCCAGCGCTGCTACCAACAGTGGGAACAACGTCTCCATCGGTGTGTAGTTGCCCAAGGGAACTACTTTGAAGGGGATAACATTGATGTTTGAAAAAAATAAAAACTTGGGTAAATAAAAAAATCAGTCTCATTACTTTTCTGCCACACCTCGTAAAAGCGGTCGGGATTGCAAAGCGTAGCGGTATTCTGCTCATCACAGACTTACTACTTGTGGCTTGAGGTACTAAGTGACATGACGTGAGCAGAGTTCTGCTGCTCCCATCGTCCCCTTGCTTTTGTGCGCAATGCGCTGGAAAAATAGACAAAATTATGTCTCTGGAAATAATTAATGTTGATGGAGTACAAATGCCTCACCGCGTAGTAAATATCAGGGGAGATGCTGGCTTATTCTCATCTATAGCTTATTTAGTGCATGAAACTCCGTCTTTAACGGTACAGATTCGGGCTGACATTGTACGACTTTGGACAGGCACTCGAGGGGATAAAAAAAACTTAGGTTTTCGGGAGATGTTATGAATGGGCACTTTGATGTTCTCATTCCCTACACTTACATGCCTGATGTACACATGGAGCGCACACAAATTGAGGATAAAAGTCGGTCGCCTTAAAAGGCGGGTGAGCCTAGTAATAATATATTTGTAACGTCTAATATGTCTTATTTTCTTTTATTTTGTCTAATATATTGGGTAATACGAGTGTAATGGTGACTAAAGTGTGTTATTTCATGTCTAGAGGGCTCTAATAATGTTAAAAAACGTATTTAGAAGGTCGTAAACAGGTTTTCTATACTCTAACTGCAAAAATATTCGATTTATAAATAAAGAATCCTACTTCGTGAAAATTCATTTATCACGGTAGAGTCTGGAACGGATTAACCGTGATAAACGAGGGTTCACTGTAACTGTTAAAGATGAATGCTGAGAACGACTGTGGTATAGCGGGTCCACAGCTCATGTTAAAAGGGCCACTTTTCAAATAAATAATCGGCGCGTTCGCGGCTTAGCGAGAGGGCGTGGTGGTGTGTGGCCAAAGCTGTTCCTGAGGAGTTCGTGATGTTGGCGTTTCTCACCTAAGTGCACAGGTGAGAAACGGTCCGCATCTGTAATTGCTCCCAAGAGCTGCTGATTGCCACAGCTGCCACGTCCTCTTGATAAATAGAAGCACGAGGCGGCTAGAGGGGGGGAAGAGAGAGAAAGAATAGAAAACGGAGGTTGCAGGAGTGTGGAAAGAAAAACAGGAAGCAGTGTGGAGGGAGAGCCGGTGTGTTCGAGAGCGAGCGAGTGAGTGAAGGCTTGCAGGCAGGCAGCTGGACAGTTGAGCCCTAGCAGGGGTGTTTGGCCAACACCTAGGGCAGTTGGAAGTGGTCGCTCCCGCTGAGCATTTTATGGAGGAGCGGGAGTGACTGGCAGAAGGACGGCTGGCCGCGCAAGGCCGAGAAGGCAGTGGGAGTCTGGAGGCTTGGAAGGAGAAGCCCAAACATAAGTGTCCTGGCCATTGGGTGAAAAGCCAAGTCTCGGTCTGAAGGAGCGCAACCGAAGCCAGGGATCGGGAAGCCTCCAGATCAGGAATGGAAAGTAGGTGAGCTGCAGGTAGGGTGGCTCCCCTGGTGCATAGCCTGGATGGGAGAAGCAGGAGGGTCACCAGTAAAAGACGACACCGGACTTTATTGTTTTTAAAGGACTGCTTCCCAGCGTTGTTTTAACCTCGTTTTAAAAGATTGTTTTTTGTTTTAACCTCCACTTCACTTCTGTTTTTATGGCTAATTTATTTAATGATTTGAAAAGCACTGCACTTTTTTAATTTGGACTTTTGTTTTGTTGGTTGTTTTTAATAAAAGCACTTGGCACCTTTTTGCACCATCCCCTTGCTCTATTTGTTATGCCTCACTGTCAAGCTCATCGGTGACATTACTGACAGTGTCGGGTTCTGGGCTCCCGTAAGAACGATGGGAGCATGCAGCAAACCCGCATCATCACAACGTCCTGTTGCCATTTTTATATCCCACCTCATTTGGTTGTTAATTACTCCAGATTAAGTTAAAGAGAGCTGAGGTGTGGGACTGACTGGAACCACACACAATGGCACATGAGCAGTGGACTGAGATTTTTGAGTTTTATATTCCATTAGAACAATTTAGACGAGATCAGGCCATTCAGCCCAACAAAACTCGCCAGTCCTCTCCACTTATTTCTTCCAAAAAAACATCAAGTCGAGTTTTGAAAGTCCCTAAAGTCTTACTGTCCACCACACTACTTGGTCGCTTATTCTGTGTGTTTCTGGTTGTCTTCCTAATGTTTCTGTGAAATTTCCTCTTCACAAGTTTCCAGCTGTGTCCCCGTGTTCTTGATGAACTTATTTTAAAATAAAAGTCTCGATCCACTGGACTGATTCTCTTCATCATTTTAAACACTTCAGTCAGGTCTCCTCGTCATCTCCTGTGAAGGCTCAGCTCTTTTAATCTTTCTTCATAACTCATCCCCTGTAGCCCTGAATCAGCCGAGTCGCTCTCCTCTGGACCTTCTCCTGTGCTGCTGTGTCCTTTATGGAGACCCAAACTGCCCCCCGTACTCCAGATGAGGCCTCACCAGTGCGTTATAAAGGTTGAGCAGAACCTCCTGTGACCTGTACTCCACACATCAAGGCTCTATATAACCTGACAGTCTGTTAGTCTTCTTAATGGCTTCTAAACACTGTCTGGTGGTCGATAGCTTAGAGTCCATTCTTTGAATGTTGTGCCCTCAGGGCAACTCCAGTAGATAACTGGTCCATTAATACAGCAGACTGGCTTTGCCAAAAAAGAAAACTGCCCAGGAGGAGGCTGGCGGCCTGTTGGCCAAGGTACCCAGGACTCTGACTTTGCCTTTCACTTTCTCAGTTGTATCTGACCATGGACCCCCCTTGAGGTTGATTTTCTCCATGGATGCTGATGACTAAGTTTTTGTTTTCCACTCCTCTGATGTCAGTTGACCATAGTGCATCGATTAATTAATGGACAGACAGTGCTGGCCTCCATATATGGAATTCCGTTTCATACTACTTGGTTGTCTTTATGCAGTCCTTCTGTAATTAGTAAAGTCTGCAGTTGCATTTTACCCGACAATGTGTCGCAGTTGCCTGTGCCTGCAATCACTTTAAGAGTGCTACAGTATATAAAAAATAAACTGAACTGAAATTCATCCATCCATTATCCAACCCACTATATCCTAACGACAGGGTCACGGAGGTCTGCTGGAGCCAATCCCAGCCAACACAGGGCACAACAAACCCCAGGCAGGGCGCCAGCCCACCGCAGACTGAACTGAAATGAAATAAAACAATTGCCACGCAAAAGTGGGCAACAATGGTACTTACTTCATACCAAAGTTGACTTCAATAAAAATATACCTAAATATTCAGTACAAAAACAGACAAAAAAAGGCAAAAACTTACTGATGTTCCAGGTGCCACACGAGAAACAATTACTGGCATTTTCTGATCTGAACCACCCTGGAGGTATGAAGAAAAAAAAAAAAAAAGCAAATTAACGTTATTCGAGATTGAAAGCAATATGAACGCAGGTTAGGCATTGTCTTTCTTATCAAGCAAGGCCACACAACTTGCTCAGAGTCTAATGACCACCACAGCAAACTGGATATGACAAAAGCAGCAAGCTAAAATGTTTGCAGAAAATGCAGCTTACCTTCACGTTGAAACCAAATCTTCCGTTCTCATCTGGCTTCATTTTGATGAGCACTAGATTGTCATGTGGAATGACACCATTTAACTGTGAAGTAAATAATACAGTTTAACACCGACAACACTTGAAGCTCCTTAATGCATAATGCACTATGTGGACACCCCTCTTAATAACTGCGCTCAGGCGTTTCATTGTTAACAGACCCATCAAATCAAGCAAATGATCACCGACCATCACTGTTAGTGGAGTGAGTCGTGCTGAAGACCTCGGGGACTTTCAAACATGGCACTGTCACAGGGAGTCACCTGTGCCACAAAGTCAGTATGTGCAATTCCTACCCCGCTCAACTGCAAACGCTATTACTGTGAGAAATGGAAGCATTAAGGAGCAACAACAGCTTAGCCACAATGTGGTAGACCACGCAAAATCCATATTAATGTCCATGGCTTTGGAACGGGAGGTCCAACAAGCTCATATAGGAGAGTCAGTTTGTAGCACCGCCATACAGTAAATGTGACGCGCTTGCTGCTTGTCTGCCTGTGCGCCCATACATGCTGTTTTAAGAATAGACAGGTGATGGACAGCAACACCCCTGGAGGCTGGATGTCCAGTTTCAGAAGTCATTTGCATAAATTGCACCATTTTTAAGAGGAGAAGGAGGACTGCAATTGGTGGAAAAATATGGGAAAGACTAGCAAAACGAATCAGCACCTTCATTGGCCACGTAAAAGGGACCATGGCTACGAAAACCCGTCTAGATAGGAGAGGGGCAGCATTCCTACCCAGGGACATGAATCCTGCATTTAGTTATGACTAGCGGACCCGGGTGAGCTCGCTGAAGTTCTCTTCTTTTTTTTTTTATCATGGCGATGTACTGACTGTGGAAACGTTTAACATTTAAATACTGTATATACTCGTTCTCCTGTGGATAAGTCGGGGCTTGATTTTACCATATGATTCCTGGTATTTTAAAATGTCAGCCGTATAACTCGAATGCAGAAAACTCACCCCATTGGTCCAAGAGATTACGATAGGCTAACGCCCACCTGAGAGAGTAACCACGGAGCACACGGCCTTTGTTTTTCTATGTATTGTGCCTACGTGACCATACGGTAATACCTGAACTATTACAAAAAACACAAATCAATGCAAACGTCACTTTGGATCTCACACAGCTTTATCGTGAGAGCATCCCTTATCTATGATGGAGCAAAAAAATTAGGTGTTGTATTTTTGAACGGGCGTATAAGTCGGGGTCTGATTTTATGATTGATTTTTCAGGTTTTAAAACCTAACTTATACGCAAGTATATCAGACAGACAGACAGATAGATACTTTATTAATCCCAAGGGGAAATTCACATGTGTAAATGTGTGAGGGGCTGGGGTTGTGTATTTCACGGTATATATTTTTATTCACACTTATAGGGGGTATTGTGTGTTGGGGAGGAAAAAGGCCCTTATTGTTTTCATCATCTTTTTTTAATGTATATATTTGTCTTTTTTTACATATACAAGACATAACTGTATTTATTTGACTGTTTACAGATGATTATATCAAAAGAAGGAGGTATGGCAGGGCGCTTCGGGGGTGATGCTGGGCTATCCTTGAATTAACTGCCTTTCAGTTTAGGGGGTGAGTGGTAGTTATCGGCCCCCCGTCAGCATTTTAGGTCCGATTCATTGCAAGACGTCCATAAGCTTTTGGCCACTTTTGGACTCCAAACATCTGATTGATGATGGAACAGGATGCACCAGAATCAAATTTCATGTGTCACACTTTTTTGTGTCAATGTGATATATTTGACTTTGTTTTTGTTTTTAATAAATTTGCAAAAATGTCTAAAGTTGTCTCTTTTGTCGTTTGATGAGGGGGGAAAATAAAAAAAAGAATGTTAGCATAAGGCTGCAATACCACAAAATGTTGTGACACACCTGCTCTTGGGAGACATCTGAAAGTCTTGTCTGATTGTAAATCCACCCCGAGTCGAGGGTTGGCACTGATGCCTACTTCTTCTCCTCTATAGATCTGCCAACCGGCAATCCCAATGACATCACTTCCGGGTCATGGTCCCTTGGCCCCACCCCTTCCCGAAGAATATCTTCCTAAGGGGCACCGCCGCCATCTTTGAATGTGTCTGACTACTGTCTCTAATAAGACCTCATATTTTCTTGATTATTTTGCCACCAATTATGCTGGGCTCGCCTCCAAGGTGCCCCAAATCTTTATCTTGTGTTATCGGTTTTAGAAATGCATAAAAAGTGCAGAGGCCTGAATATGTTCTGAAGGCCCTGTACAAACTCTGGCCTGGTGTTTGGTATTAAAGGGATGATCTAAATTTAACAAGAGATTTAAATGTAGAATGTGCCAACTGTTGTGCTCACTCCTTCCCCATGCAGGGCTCCTTAGCAGGTGTAGATAAAGTGCCAAACAGTTAAAAGAAATCTTACCATGGACTTTTCAGATGTAACTGGAACGTCATACAGTTCGTTAATATGGTTGTCCAGTTCTAGTTGGGACTGAGACTCGTTGATCTGGTTATAACTGTTCTTTTTCGACTGTTTAGGTGGCAGTGCCGGAGGCTGGCCATCTACTGCTGTGTCCTGTGACCTAAACAAACAATCAAAGAACACTTTTAGTGCACAAATACAATCCTTTCTTTTCCTTTTATATCAGTGTAAATATACTGTCACGTGATAACAGAAATCGTGGACCGTGACTGGGGAGTTTAGGGACAAAGTGAACAATAACAAGCTAAGACGACCTTTGCCACCTTACAGCTCTTCAAGCATGGAAATGCTAATGCGCAGTTGCATATTGCTCTTTAAGATGTGCTCACTCATGTAACAAGTATTTTACAGACGCTGAAAGATTTTATTTTAATTCTATCTGATTGGACCTGAAGGAACTGCGTAATGGCAGAAACATGCTGGGCTCAAATAAAATGAGTGTCAGGGTTAAGCCTCGGGTTTATAGCGGGGTGCTTGCGGTGTGGAGGACTCAGACGTGAACTTGCATTTTTCTCGCTAGTATTCACAACAAAGTCAAGCTGAAGCTTTTTCGAACAACGGAGATTACAAAAAAAAATGTTTGCGGTAGATATAAAAGAACTTTATCTTCTTCTCCTTCACACAAAGTTGATTCTTTTTGCCGAGGTGCATTCTGCTGTAACACATTAGCATAACATGTTGTGAGCGTTAACAATTAGGCCTTGAGCAGAGTCTGCCGCCCTTTGTGTTTGCCCAGTCGGGTTTGAGCTTCATTATGAATGCTTAGCTGAGGGTCATGAAAGGAACCTATTTGGTAGGCTGGAAGCAAATCCTGACTCTACAGCTTGGAGGCATTGGCATCACAAAAAAAAAAAACAAAACGAAGTATCACAAGGGCATATGGAGATACATTCGACATGTAAACGGCTATTTTCTACTCTTCTGGGATATAAAATTAGACTTTTTTTGTAAAATTACTCTGTGGTTTAGTATGCGCATGGATACAGGACTGTCGATGAGGACACGACTTTACAAATATTAAAACCCTGGGGCCCCACTGCCAATCAATTCACCTCCCCACCCAGCACTCTCACTTAATGACTTGCCTTGCCTCCTCAACACAGCGTGGGATTCAGAATTGTGCTGTCCCACCTGCCCGGCGAGCCAAGAAGAACAAAGTGTGGAAAGTGGACAGACTCATGGACTGTCACAGCGCCAAAGACACCAAATCACTTTCAGGTCTTCACTTATATGTTTTTTATTTTCATCCAAAAACTTGCACTCTCTTAGTATTAATTTATTCTCCTGACCACATTTTAAAAAAATAACAGCAGCAAATACCTCTGGAAATGACATAAGGTGCTTTGACACCAGAAGTCCTGTAGACATCAGAGGTAACCCACAAAACTGGATCTCTTAGTTGGGCAACTGACAGGAGACAAAGAGAGTGCAGTGTGAAGATCAGCCCGACTGCAGACAGACACACAGACCAACAATGTCCCAAAAACACTCCCGTTTATTAACATTCTTTCCCTGGACAGCACACAGTTCACAAATCACCAATATAATGCTCAGTCCTTTACTTTCCTTTCCTTTCTTCTTCTTTCCTCTCTGCTGCCTCCACTCCTCTCTCACAAGCTCCATCCTCTGCCTCCCGACTCCGTCCCCCTGAATGGAGTGAGGCGGCCCCTTTTATAATTCACCCAGATGTGCTCCAGGTGCTCCCTGATGGCCTTCCTGGTGTGGTGGAGGTGCTGCATGGGCACCCAGAAGCACTCCGGGTATACCCGGTTCCTGTTCCGGCAGCACTTCCTGGTGTGGCGCAAGTGCTGCAGTCCACGGCTCTGGAACCATCCAGGTGTCCCCACAGGGTTGAGCTTCCAAGCTCTGTGGCCACAAAGCAAACCAGGGCAGCTGCCCTCTCGTGTCCCAGGGGAGGTATTGATCCCTCTCCCGGTCCCTTCCATCCTCCAGGCGTCCCGGCTGGGCAGGAGCCCCAATCGTCCACCACAGCAGATAAGAGAAGAATGCTCCACGTGGAGCCCCTCGGGGGTCTGTCCTTACTTTTTCTGATTTATGCTAATGACGTAGGTGCTGGTGTAGTTAGTAAACTTGTGAAATCTGCAGTCGAAAATTGGAGGGATGGCAGACACTGAGGAGGCAGCAAAAACGATTCAAAATGATCTCGATAAGCTTCAGAAAGGGGCAAACACGTGAAAAATGCAATTTAATGGAGAAAAGTGCAAAGTGCTACATGTGGGCAAAAGGAACATCAATTAGGAATACGAGATGGGAGACATCGAGCTACAGGAGAAGACCTCTGAAGAAGAGTTAGGGGTTTATATTGACACCACGTTTTCATCAACTAAGCAATGCGCAGAAGCAATTAATAAGGCAAATAAAATGTTATATCATAAAAACTGTTGATTTAAAATCAAGGGACACTCTGCTCAGACTATATAATGCACTAGCAAGACCACATCTGGAGTCCTGTGTGCAGTTCTGGTCAACATTGTACAAGAAAGATATAACAGAACCTGAAGAAACCAAGTGCATTATGGGACTGAATGACGTTGTGAAAGGAAATGAAAGGAAAAGGAGTTAATAAGCAACAAAAACTGGTCACCAATTAAGAAAAGGATTAGAATGAAAACCTGCAGCCACTGCGGCCCTCCAGGACCGGAGTTTGAGACCACTGATATAGTGTATACCAGCATGAGTGATTTTTATCTTGCACTGACACCCACTGCATGCCCAACCTACCTGAAAGGGGGTCTCTCTTTGAAATACCCCTCCCAAGATTTCTTCCATGTTTACCTGAAAGGTTTTTAGAGTTTTATTGTTATCATCACAGACAGGTGGGAGGCTCTCAAACCGGGTCTATTAGCACCCACTGAGACATTTGCTGTGTGATTTAGGAATCTGCAAAATACATTCATGTTGCCTTTCTGTTTTTTCTTCTTTTTCTATTGTTTGATTTCGCCAGCTGCAAAGCACTTTGAGCTAAAATCCCCTTGTATGAAAAAGTGACAAAAAAGGATCTCTCACTCAACATCTCAAAAAGGAGTGGAAAGTAGCAATGCACAGAATCCACTTGAGCTCCATATGCGCAAAGCATACAATTATTCAACTTAAAATTATCTATCGAGCGCACCTCTCTCGTTTCAAATTCTCCAACATGTTTCCAAGGCGAGAGCCAACCTGCGAACGTTGCAATCGAGCTCCAGCCTCACTGGGCCACGTGTTTTGGGCGGCGTGTACCAAATAAACATCATTTTGGACCAAAACCTTTAAAAGCCTTTCAGACAGCTCGG
>JANRMT010062816.1:20579067-20589559 GCA_026402145.1 Polypterus bichir lapradei | reverse complement strand
GATAGATAGATAGATAGATAGATAGATAGATAGATAGATAGATAGATAGAAAAGGCTCTATATAATAGATAGATAGATAGACTTGGAGGTTTTCTTGTCTCCTGCCCCTGACTTGTGCTTTTAATGAGTTTGCTTGGAGTGTTTCGTGTCTTCTTTGTTTAAGTTAGGCCACCATGCTGACTCACTATAAAGTGGACCTTACGGAAACAATCAATTGAAACCTCCGACGGGTGGTCCCCCTTGAACTAATCATGTGACCTGTAAAGCCAATGGGTCACACCAGTGATGATTTAGATGTGCCATTTATAATACTTATGCAGTTATTTGTATATTTGCAATTTATTTAAGCCACGTTGCACATCAGTCTGTTTTCACTCTGACATTAAAGAGTCTTTTTATGTTAATCAGTGACAAAACAAGCCAAATGAAATCCACTGTGATCCAATCCTGTATTAACAATAAAATGTGAAAACCTCTAAGGGGGTGAATGTTTTTATAGGTACTGTTAGTCAACTACATAAATCAAAACTTCTTTTGGAAGAATTACTGGGAAGTTAAAATATGCCAGAACATAAGAAATTTGACAAATGAGAGGAGGCCATTCAGTCTATCAACTCCATTTGATTAGCTACTTGGTACGCTCTACCAATATCCCCATTCAGATGATTCTTAAAGAATCTTGAGGTTTCCACTTCAACTCCATGTCTCAGTAGTTTGTGCTAAGAGTCTCACGTCTCTTTGTGTAAAGAAGTTCATCCCGGCTTCAGTCTTAAATGCATTTCCCCTTAATGTCCACCGATGTGCTGCAGTATGAGATTAACCCCTAGGGCCGATTTATACTTCACGCTCAGAACGTGTACGCATCATGGCTGGCATGCATTCCCAGCGTTCATTTGACGTGTCCTCTGAGCACGTCCTCAGAAACAAATGGGATGTGTACACGAGTCGCAGTACCAGCAAAAAGTCGGGGGGCGCAGTGTGATTAAGTCAGGACATGACGTCAGAGTCTCTGTTTATTGTCTACATGTGACAGAAAGCCGCTTTGTGGATCCTACAGGATCGATGTGTGCACTTTAATGTTTGATGAATGGTTCGATGTGGTGCTAACAAAATGAACAGTAAGTTCAAAATGCTAACAAACAAATGCATTCGTGGTGACTTTATATTCAAGCGTCGCATATTCCTGATCGTAATGACACGATACATTTTAAAAATCTCACTTACCATCTTCTGTGCCATCTTTTTATTTTTTGTTTTTTGCAACTTCACATCAGCATCAGGATGTACGGCGGCGTATTTCAGAAGAAAAAAAAGTTAGTAAAAAGTTTTTTGTTTTTTAATAAATTTTGGCTTAAATCTCAAAATGTCCACTTGAATCCTGTAGTTTATTTTATTATTGAAGTAGAATGTCATAAATGTCATCTTAAAACCGACCCAGTTGTTAATCGATACCTGCTTCTGGAACTTCCTACAGACCTGACAGCAGCAATTGCCACACACAGAACACGTTACATTTATGATACTCCAGCTCTCTGCACATTTAGAATCCTTAGATTTATACTTGAGATCATTTTCATGATGAAATGCATTAAAGAATGTATTTTACAGATAAGTCGTTAATTTCATTTAAATAATGAATAATGATAATAATTACACATGTGGGTGGTGACACGGTGGCGCATCGGTAGCACTGCTGCCTCGCATTTGGGAGTCCCGTCGCGGGTATTCCCTGCCTGCAGTTGGCATGTTTTTCTGGTGGGTTTCCACAGTGGGCTGCGGTTTCCTTCCAAACACATGAAGGTTTGGGGATTTGGTGACACAAAAATGACGCCAATGTGTGTGTGTGGCTTGTGTTCACCTTGTGATGAGCTGATGCCCCTTCCAGGGATTGTTTCTGCCTCCTGCCCAATGCTAGAAGTGACTTATTATTATTATTATTATTATTATTATTATTATTATTATTAATGCAAGGTGGAATGGGCGCATCCCTGGATTGATGGATATAATCATTAAAGATCCTTTTCAGAGATATTGCGGCAAGGAGTCCTGGGAATTTAATGGATGTTTCAGGCAATTCACAACACAGCAAAGCCGAAACGTTTTCTCACCGTGATATCATCTTGCACTGCCACTTGGTGGAATCTTCCAGATTTACGTAAAGTACGCATGCGAGTATAAACGGTACAATGCTTGCGTAGCAAAAGCGTCCACTGGAGCACGAGTCGCGTGAAGTATAAACCCAGCTTTAGGCCAAAAGAACATTGCTGGACAGTCAGTCACTGGTTTGCTGGTTTCCTTTATGCTGTGGCGTCCCATAAGTTCGGTCTAGGCTGCTCATGGAATAGTGTCAATATTAACGAAGAGTGTTCTCAATGCTGTCTTCTGACATTGGCAAATATTACCCTTATTTGTTGTTACATTTAATTTCAAAGGCTGGGAGAACAGAATTCTTAAAACATAGCAATAAGCAATTCAAAAATGTGCAATGTACAATCGTGCTCATTTCAGCAAGTGCTGTTTGTCAAGAGGAATTAAATGCCAAATGTTACAGAGTGCGTGTGTAATTTGAAAGTCTCCATAACCCAACGCCCGTTTTCCTACTTTCTCCATTTCCATTTGTTGTATGCTGTACACAGGTCTGGCTTACATTTAAATACAGGGTGGTCCAGATCTAATTATGCAGATCCAGATCATCTGGATGACTTTGATTTATGCAGGGACGATTCCAGTTCGGCGCAAAGACGATTCTTCATGTCGTTCGTTTGCACATTTCTCAATGGTCCGGGATTTTTCGGGTGATTTTCTATGTAATAAACTTAATAAGTTATAGCGTAATAAAAATTGCATAATTAGATCTAGACCACCCTACAGTATATATCTTTTGCATTTATTGTTTGTACTGTGCTCTCTTACCTACTTTCTGCGTAAGAAGCGAAATGTTTGTAATGTCTGTATGTTGTCTTGTCTTTTATGTCTGTACATTGAGTCTGAAGAAACGCAATTTCATTCAGCTAAGCATCCGTTGTTGTACTGTTGTATGGTATGAATGACAATAAAGTTCACTTACTTACTTACTTATGTACCAAGTGTTGGGAATGTCCACGGATGTTCAATATTATAAGAACACCAAGCAGGTACCTTGATGAGCATCAGTACACCTGATGTTGTACGCTCTCATCTTAGCGGCTAAGGAATTTGAGAAAATCTATAAAAAGATATCCCATATTTATCAAACCCAGATCACCCAATCCATGCCAATAATGCTCTTTCAAAACTGAGTAGGCAGTGCCCATATTTTTTTAAGCCACGTAATGGTTCATTTGTCAACATACAGCATTAACATCTGATATTAGTTTAGCAGCTCACTGTAGGGCTTCAATGCAATCGCAATGTATATACACATAAATAAACATTTGGTGTTGACAGTACTCAGCTTGGGGTGCCATCTGTTCTCTCCAAGCACTGAAACACGTGGCCCATCCATAAACAGACAATGCAAGCGAGAAAAATCCAGTAACTGTAATGGCTGCACTCAATATCTGTAGGAATGATAACTGCACACTCGGGCGTTGGACATATAGCAAAATAAAAAGGAATAATAGGACATGCCACCAAGCGGAGCCTCTAATAAAATATTCCAGCGTCAATGTGTGTGACCGTGGCTTTATTTGTGCACAAGTACGTTCTGGTTTCCCATCTTTTGTAAGGCCTCTTCTAGGAGAAGCTTGGATTCCTCACAGCAATGAACTGGAGAAACAGCAAAAGAAAATATACAGTACGGGCAAAGACACAAAAACTGAGTTGTTACCAGAGAAATCCCGCATACTATGTGTATATTGTATATTACATTCTTGATTCACGGACCCCAATGTCTTACTTGTGTTTCTGAGTGGATGAGTAGTAATTTTTTCAAACTAAATAAGGAGAAAACAGAAATTTTAGTGATTGCCAATAATGGATATAATGAGGTTATTAGAAATAAACTTGATCCATTAAGATTAAAAGTCAAAACGGAGGTAAAGAATTTGGGGGTAACTATTGACTCTGACCTGAATTTTAAATGACATATTAATCAGATTACTAGGACGGCATTTTTTCACTTAAGAAATACAGGCAGTGCCCGGGTTAAGTACGAGATAGGGACTGTAGGTTTGTACTTAACTTGAATTTGTATGTAAGTCGGAACAGGTCGATTATTTTAATAAATGCTATTGTTGACCGATTGTAACCAAGTGCTCTGCCAGTGAATGATGGAGTGTCACCTCTCTCTGAACTTTTTATTATTTCTACTTTATTTTCCATGGTGATGGTTTTTCTCTTCTTTACTTTATCACCAGCACTTGCATCAGATTTGTGTTTCAGAGACATTGTTGAAGGGTGAAGACAAAAGATTAAGATGAGCTCTTTTGCACAGCACAGTACACGCTATCACAGCAGGATGGCACCCGTCGTCAACACGTCTAATGTACTGACAAGAGACAACTTCCTGCTATGTACCTAACAATACAAGCAGGCTTGTTATTGAGAATGAATGGGGGCGGCGAGGGGCAATTCACCACCCGCCCACCACATAGTCACCTCCAATACAGTATGCTGCCTGCAGCATCCGCCCACCGAGAACTAACACAGTGTGGCCAAAGGCGGGTAGTGAATCACCCACCACCACCCCCATTCAACAGGCAGCCACCCAAGGCACACTACAATGCTGCCCCCCGCCGCCCTGTTCACCCTCAATGGCCTCCGTTCAGCCACAACCAGGTCACCGCTTGCAGCATCACCAGCCGCCCACTGAGAATGAACGGGGCAGCCGTGTGTGGTGGGTGGGCAGTGAAACACCCCCCTCCTCCCCATCCAGTAGCTGTGGCGGTGTGGTGGGCGGGCAGCGAACCGCCCCATCAAGCCTATGTCCTACATAGCGGTAGCTGTGGGCCCGGTGACTATGGACCCTGGGTCACTGCTTGCCGCCCACTGAGAATGAATGGGGTGTGGCCCCCACCACCCCATTCATCAACCGGAGCCACCCGAGGAACACTACACTGTGCGAGGAGCGAAATTGCCCCCTGCAGCCTCCATCCAGCCACTGCTTGCAGCGTCCCCAGGCCGAAGACGACGGAGCGGCAGTTACTGAAGTGCCTGCGTCGCGTCCCCCAGACAGATGAAGGAGCAGCTGAGCAATGTTCGTAAGTCGTATGTCAGATGTCCGTAACTTGGGGACTACCTGTATAGCAAAAGTTAGATCTCTTATAGCATTGCAAGATGCTGAGAAATGAGTTCACGTTTTTGTTTTCAGTCGGCTAGATTACCGTAACGCTCCCCCTCAAAGGGCCATCCAAAAAAAGACATCAATCCATTGCAATGAGTGCAGAATGGAGCTGCCAGAATCTTAGCTAGGAAAAGAAAACCCGAGCACATCACACCAGTCTAAGCGTCACTACACTGGTTATCGGTGCCATTTAGAATTGACTTTAAAATACTGCTGATGGTTTACAAAGCCTTCAATAATCTCGCTTCATCTTATATTTCGGAATGTCTGACATCTTATATACCAAATTGTAACCTTAGATCTTCAAATGAGAGTCTGCTTAGAATTCCAAGAGCTAAGCTTAAAAGAAGTGGTGAGGCAGGTGGCCTTCTGCTGTTATGCACCTCAAATCTGGAATAGCCTGCCAATAGGAATTCGCCAGGCTGATATGGTGGAGCACTTTAAAAAACTGCTGAAAACACATTATTTTACCAAGGCTTTCTCAGAGCTTCATCTTAGTTTAATCCTGATACTCTGTATATGCATTTAATTATCATTATCATTCCAGGTGGCTCCGTAATCCACACTAACTCCTACTTTCTCTTCTATTCTTTTTCCAGTTTTCTGTGATCTGCGCCACCACCACCACCTGATCAAAGCACCGTGATGTCCCTCCATTGATGGATTGAAGGCCCGAAGTCCACATGGCCCTCATTATCAAGTTCTTCCATGTGAACCCTGAATACCATGAGGACTGATTGAGGTCATTTATGTGAGGTAGAATGCCTAGGGGGGGGCTGGGAGGTCTCATGGCTTTGGATCCCCTGCAGATTTTATTTTTTCTTCTCCAGTCATCTGGAGTATTTTTTTTGTTTTTTCTGTCCCCCCTGGCCATCAGACCTGACTCTTATTCTGTGTTAATTATAGTTCCTTAATTCTATTTTCTTATTTATTTTGTCTTTTTTCTCTTTCTTCATCATGTAAAGCACTTTAAGTTACATCATTTGTATGAAAATGTACTAGAGAAATAAATGTTGTTATCGTGGACAAAATAATCACCAAGAGGTAAATAAATAGTACCTGGCAAATACTCGGTCCTTAATTCCCTTCTCTTTGCCATATTGCACAGACTGAGCTTCTGTCCTCCCACTAAAACAAAGAAATGTGCAATTAAATAACACTTAAAAATAAAAATGATGTTTAAACAAGATACTGTCAAGTCAATGAATTGCGGCTACTATTGAAAATAATCCACAATCCTCAAATTTCACCTCATATAATGACCACCATAATACCCTCATTCATGAGGCATAGTGTTACGAAAACAGAAAGAAAGAAAATGTCCCTGAAACACACGGCTTTCTTAATCTACTTAAACAGACACATTTTCGTACCCAAACTTCACCACTCCTGTTACAAACAAAAAATTAAAAATGAAAACATTTGTGTGTTTCTTTTCAAAACAGAGGCTAAATACATTCTTCTTTAATTTTCTGGTTTAAAGAACACGCCACCCAAAAATGATACGCTAATAAAGCTGCGTTCCATTTCAACTGGGAAATCTGAAGCTCCTAGTCGGAGTTTTTAACTGGCACAACCCTACAAGTTGGATTCCCAACTCGGAAACTCTGGGCTGTTCTGTCGATGTCTGAGTTTGTCCAACTTCAGATTATGACGTCAATCAAAATGGAGACGTACATCCTAAACTTTGGTGAAAGCTGTAGTACGATAATGTTTATTAGCACTTCTGTCTATTTGAGTCTCAGTAATTCAGTCATACTAAGGGGGCTGGGTGGTCTCGTGACCCCTGAACCCCTGTAGATTTTATTTTTTCTCCAGCTGTCTGGAGTTTTTTTTTTGTTTTTTCTGTCCTCCCTGGCCATCAGACCTTACTCTTATTCTATGTTAATGAGTTTTGTCTTATTTTAATTCTTACTTTGTCTTTTTTCTCCTTCTTCATCATGTAAAGCACTTTGAGCACTTTGATCATTTGTATGAAAATGTGCGACAGAAATAAATGTTGTTGTTGTACACACACAGAACAGTCTAAACTCTTTCAGTGGATATGCTGCTGCGGTGTTTGGATGTGCAAAATACCATGTAATGCATTGCTATCTGCTGGCATTTGCTCCAAAGAAGCAAACACAAGTGTTTTCCAAATGTTTTACTGGACGCAGTGTGGCGTCATTCCCAGCTCTGACATCCAAGGTAAATGGACCACAGCATTAGTCTGCTTATGATGTGTGCTGATTTTCCAAAAGCATTTCTTTAATAAACAGTCAATCCTCAACATTTGTGCGTTAAATTGTTGCAACTTCAAGTACTTGTGCAATTTTTTTTTTTAAACCTATTTTTATTTAACTTTCGCGGGGTTCATGGCGATGCACAATAGAGAAAAATGAGGTGTGATGTACACAGGTTTGGGGAGCAGCTAGAATCCAACTAGACGCATCACCTGTTCTTCACCCTACTTTTGTAGACTAAACAGCTCCCCAAGCATTTGTCTCATATTTTCATTGTTTTGCTTAAAATATCGAATTTTATGTTGCAATTATGGCCCCAATGTGTAGAGCAAGTCCTTCGGTCTCTGAATCCAAGTCTACAAAGTCAGTGCTAAGGAAGAAAATAAAGGTGTTGGATAAACTTCATGTTGTAATGTCAGCTGTAGGTCTGACGTTAACAAGTCAAGCAGCTGGGTAGAGACATGGAGGCTGCCGGACCTACCGATCGATCGATCGATCGATCGATCGATCGCAGAGTCACGGTTAAACATCAACTTACCTCTGCTGTTCAGACATACGCCAAGATTTTTAAGGATCTCAAGCGGCACAAGAAGCAGATGTCGCCGACGGATTATTTCAAGCCAGTGCATCCTTCACAATCTCCGACGTCAGCCGTGAAGTGCTGAAGGTAATGTTGAGACAACGCCAGTCTCGATGTCTTCTGAGAGCAGTGACTACAGGTGTATTTCGTGTCTTTAAATTCAGATGTGAGCACAAAAGGTCACAGAATTCTAGTTGCGCACAAAAAAATTGTTTTGTTGACGACTGCATTTTATGGTTTATTTTATGGTTACTGTGTTATGAAGACATGCAGGTTAGGTGCCTTGGTGATTCTAAATTGTCCCCAGTGTGTGCTTGGTGTATGCGTGCGCGCCCAGCGGTGGGCTGGCGCCCTGCCCGGGGTTTGTTTCTTGCCTTGTGCCCTGTAACTGACTGGGATTGGCTCCAGCAGACCCCGTGACCCTGTAGTTAGGATACAGCGGGATGGATAACGGATGGATGGATGTGTCATGAAAAGTGCTTATTATAAAACTATTGTTCTGTTATAAGGGATTGTTTGCAAAAAAGTATGTTTTGTGCTCTTTCTAGTGTAAGATTACAGCTTTACCTGGTGGTGGGTAGCTAAACCCCCCTATATTTCCCCATAAGTTCAATGTATTAACATGTAATCCTTATGAAAGTTGACGATTAACTGAATCAGCAACAAATGTTTGTGTTTTGCATGTTGTGAGCAAACAACTGGAAAACTGACACGTGGATTATGTGACATGAGGGCCATAAGCTGTTTTTTATTTACCGTATATACTCACGTATAATTCGGGGTCTGATTTTATGATCGATTTTTTTTTCGGGTTTCAAGACCCGACTTGTATGCCTCTTCAAAAACGTGACAATTTTTTTTTTTTTTTTTTTTTTTTTTTTACATCTTCCTGCCTCCTCCAATCTCATGCCAGTTTCTCAGACACATCGAATTTTGTTGCAGCAGCGCAGCTACCAATTTCTTTTGCCACTTCAATGACTTTTAATTTAATACCAGCTTCATATTTTCTTCTAATCGTAAATAAGGGATGCTCTTACGATAAAAGTGTATGAGGGTGTGAGATACAAAAAACACAAAACAGTGCAAACGTTGCTTCGGAATAGTTAGGGTCTTACCGTGTGGTCACATAGGCACAATACATAGAAATAAAAAGGGCATGAGCTCCGTGGTGACTCTCTTAGATGGGCCTTAGCATATCATAATCTCTTGGACCAATAGCATGAGTTTTCCACATTCGACTTATACGACCTACATTATAAAATACTGGAAATTATACGGTGAAATCAAGCCCCAACTTAACCGTGGGGGAACTTCAATGAGAGTATATATGGGATTTATTTTTTATAACACAAATGTTTTTCATGTCGTTTCCTGTTACACAACATTGGTCACCACTGGCTTGTTTTATATCATATGTATTTTTATTTTTGCTTTCCATGAAGACGTTTTCTCTGTTATCACTACAAAACACGTTAAGTAGGTAAAATATTAAAAAAAATATATAGAATTTTTGGGTGGAGAGTTTATTTAATGCAATTTCCTCACCCAGGCAACAAGTAGCCATATAAGTGCACATGTGAACTTGTTTATAGTGTAGCGGACGGCCGAGACGCCCCTATGATACTGGATCCAGGGGAGCAGCCATGGGATGCACACTACATCCCCCCCAGAACATTTGGTGGCATCCACCCTGGGTTGCATCGGGGCCACAATGGTGGAACACTGGCGCTCATCCCTGTTGGGCTCCATGGTCACCGCCAGGGGGAGGTGCATAGAGCTGCACGGCTTAACAAGCCCATGTAGGCTGGACTGCAGCCTGAAGTAGGTCAACGAGCACATGGAGGACTTCCGGGGCTGCTATAAAAGGAGCCTGCAATCACTACTCTAGGCACCAGAGTCGGGAGGAGGAGGAGGACGAAGCTGCCTGGGAGGAGTAGTGGAGGAAGAAGTGTGGTTTGGGACTGTGGGACACAGGGAAGATGTGCCACATGGCTGAAGAAAAATGCAAAAATATTTTTCATTTATTTTACACGTGCCTCCGTTGTCAGTCTGTGTAGGGTCGACGCCTATATAGCGCCTTTGCCACAATAGGCAACGTGCATGGACACACCATGAGGGACGTTCTCAGTTCAGATAATTGCTATGTTTATTTACAAAATGGATTTTTTTTCACTGACCTAAACCCATAGATGACAGTCTTGTTTCAGGACATCAAGTAGGAATCTGCAGTACTATCCAATTTACAGTGGGTACGGAAAGTATTCAGACCCCCTTCAATTTTTCACTCTTTGTTATATTGCAGCCATTTGCTAAAATCATTTGAATTAATTTTTGCCCTTATTAATGTACACACAGCACCCCATATTGACAGACAAAAAAAGAATTTTTGAAATTGTTGCAGATTTATTAAAAAAGAAAAACTGAAAT
>JANRMT010062816.1:20536383-20569067 GCA_026402145.1 Polypterus bichir lapradei | reverse complement strand
TGAATGATTCATTGCCTGAAAGTCCTCAGTGTTAGTGTGTCAAGGAGAGGATGTGCAGCTTTGTTTGTAATGGCACTCAGTTTTGTTTTAATTCTCTGCTTCGCTATGACCTCCAGGGGTCTACAGTGTGTCCCATAACCGAGTCTGCCATTTTAATCAGGTTGTTCCTTCAGTGGGCTTCTCTTGAAGTGACGTGACCAGCCCAGCACACCACAATGTTAAAAAAAAAAAAAAAAAAAACACTGACCACAGGGTTGTAGAAGATGTGAAGGATGTCACTTCACATAAAGGAGTTAAAGTCTCCTAAGAAAGAAGAACCTTGTCCTGCCCTTTCTTCCCTAGTTCCCGGGTCCAGTTCAACCTGTCATTAATGTAGTCTCCCAAATACTTGTAGGAGTGGATCACCTCTACATCCACTTCTTGAATTGTGACCGAACATTCAGGCTCATTGGTGCAGTGAAAGTCAATCACCAGTTCTTTAGTTATGCTGATGTTAAGATGACGATTCTCAAGGTCCCCGTCCCCCCATTAGTGCAGAACCATCTGACAGTTTCTACAAGTGACCAGAGCTGCTGTTATATTCATAGTCGGAGGTGCACAGAGTGAAGAGTAAAGGTGACAGGCCTGTTCCTTGTGTACCTCACATCCTTATCAGAAACACAGTCACTTTTATAAAATTCTCTACAGTCATACAATGTGAGAAAAAGGTTAACAGCCCAAAGTGTCATTGAAGAAACGCCTACCACTTAAATCAAGTTTCCATTATGAAGAGTTCTGATATTGATTAGGCGTAACCCAATACTACTTCCACAGCTCAGATGTGAATTTTTAACTTATCAAAATTATTAGGACATTCCTATGGAACAGAAGGGAAGCCAAGGCAGCACAAGACAGGAGACGAGCCTGACAGAGCCCACTTGAGAAAAGAACCCGTGCCAGTAACTGTGGGTAAGGAGCTGCCACCAGATGTAAAAGATGTTGCCGTGGATTGCTTTGCAAAGAGCGGTAAATGCTCAGAAGTGGCTCAGCAAAAGGCTCCACGTACAAAGATCTTCATTTTACTTCAGTGGATTCACTAGAGAGAAGCAAGTGAGATGTAAAATGAGGTTCCGGCAGACATTTGTTGGGCTCACTCTTGATGACTGAGTGAAGCGTTGGAATCCACGTCAGTCACGTCCGGCCTGTCTGGGAGAACACTGGGCGCATCTGGTTGCTGCTTGTTTGTTCATCTGCTTCATCAATGGATTTTTATTATTTTTCTTTTAAGAAGTTTAATTCTAAGAGCTTTACCACTTACTTAAGGCGAACTCTGGATCGTCAAAGGCAATGTCCACACTACTACATTTTCATTTAAAAATGACCTTAGTCAACACTAGCGTTTTCACATCATTTATGAAAGTATCTCTGCCCACACTAAAATGACTGAAAAACGCATTTGACAGCTGTCTGCCTACACTGGGAAACAGGAAGAGGAAGCGTTCCCACTGAAGGGACGGTTACGCCACCACCCACAGGTTCTTTTATCAAGACGGCAGTGATGGGTAAATTATTTGCCTTTTGCACCAATATGTAGTACTCAAACAAAATGACATTCAGATGAACACAGCGGTTCAACACTGGGGTGTTTTGTGAACAAAGACTTTTAGTGAAGCAGTATTTAGTTGTATGAAATTAAATCAAATGTAAAAAACTGGCATTGCACAAATGTCGGTCCCTTGTCATGTTGCTGATTTGAATGCCTGTCACTGCTCAATGCTGATTACTTGGTTGGATGAGCTCGTTACGCCTTGAACTTCATAGACAGGTGTGTTCAATCATGAGTGGCAAAAGGTATTTAAGGTGGTCAATTGCAAGTTGTGCTTCCTTCCCTTTGACTCTCCTCTGAAGAGTGACAGACAGCATGGGATCCTCAAAGCAACTCTCCAAAGATCTGAAAACAAAGACTGTTCAGTCTCCTGGTTTAGAGGAAGGCTACAAAAAGCCATCTCAGAGGTTTAAACTGTCAGTTTCAAGTGTAAGGAATGGAATCAGGAAATGGAAGGCCACAGGCACAGTTTCTGTTAAACCAACCCAGCAGGTCTGGCAGGCCAAGAAAAATACAGGAGCGGCATATGCAGAGGCAGGATTGTGAGAATGGTTACAGACAACCCACAGATCACCTCCAAAGACCTGCAAGAACATCTCACTGCAGATGGTGTATCTGTACATCGTTCTACAATTCAGTGTATCAGTATGGCAGGGTGATGAGAAAGAAGCCCTTTCTGCACTCACGCCACAAACAGAGTCGCTTGTTGTATGCCAATGCTCATTTACACGAGCCAGATTCATTTTGGAACAAAGTGCTTTGGACTGATGAGACAAAAATGGAGTTATTTGGTCAAAACAAAAAGCGCTTTGCATGGCGGAAGAAGAACACCGCAGTCCAAGAAAAACACCTGCTACCTCCTGTCAAATATTGTGGAGGTTCCATCATGCTGTGGGGCTGTGTGGCTAGTTCAGGGACTGGGGCCCTTGTTAAAGTTGAGGGTCGGATGAATTCAACCTAAGATCAACAAATTCTTTAGGATAACGTTCAAGTATCAGTCACAAAGTTGAAGTTACGCAGGGGTTGGATATTCCAACAAGACAATGACCCAAAACACAGTTGGAAATCTACAAAGGCATTCATGCAGAGGGAGAAGTACAATGTTCTGGAATGGCTGTCACAGTCCCCTGACTTGAATATCATTGAAAATCTATGGGATGATTTGAAGCAGGCTGTCCATCACATTGAACTGAACTGGAAAGATTTTGTATGAAGAATTGGTCAGAAATACCTCCATCCAGAATCCAGACACTCGTCACAGGCTATAGGAGGACTGTGTCTGGAGGCTCAAAGGAGCAAAAGGAGGCTCAACTAAGTATTGATGTCATATCTCTGTTGGGTGCCCACATTTATGCACCTGTCTAATTGTGTTATGATTCATATTGCATATTTCCTGTTAATCCAATAAACTTAATGTCACTGCTGAAATCCTACTGTTTCCATAAGGCATGTCAGATATTAAAAGGAAGTTGCTACTTTGAAAGCTCAGCCAATGAGAAACAAAAATCCAAAGAATTAAGAGGGGTTCCCAAACTTTTTCATATGATTGTATTTATCTAATCCAACGTCTGTCTGTCTGTTCGCTTTTCAGAAGAGAACTTCTTAACAAATTTAGATCTTTTTTTTTTTTTTCTATAATTTGCTTGAACATTCCAGTTGATTCTGTGACTTCTCTCGTCGCGCTAAGTGTCATAGTTCAGTTGCGGCACCATTTTATTTGCGCAAATCCGAAAGGCAGGCTGTGGGCCGAGGGGAGGGGGGACCTCAGGAGTAGGGAGCCGGGCGGGGCCCTCCTCACTCACGTGCCAGCCTCTGTTCGAGTCGCTCTACCTCTTGCCACGTGTTGGAGTGCAACTTGCGTCCACCTAGCTAGCTATCCCTGTTTGTTCAGCAGATACCATCATCTCCAGATTGTTAAACAGTAGTGTTTCATGTTTTTGAGAGAGAGAGATCATAGCTATGTGCATTTTAGAGGGTAGTTGCTCATTGGCGGAGATATCATGGCCACATATCACGTTTGACGTTGGAACATACCTACCTCCCGCTTGGCCAGAGAGACATTGCCAACATTTTACATTTTTGGCAAAGAGATCACAGCTACATTCTCGCCTCTGATAGCAAACCAAAAATGTTGAATATCAAGAGGCCCTTGGATATGAAAGCTATCAATATATATTATTATTATTTTTTTTTTTTCATTTTGCCCTGTTTCACTACTATGTGGGGGCGGAGCCACGGGGGAGAGCTAGTAATTAATAATAATCAATTACCTTTCTATAGCGTTTTTCTTGCTACTCAAAATGCTTTACATAGACACGGGGAAACCACACAAACCCTCCTGGATGATGCCACGGCAGCCATTATCATGCCTGTACACTCACCACACATTAGCTATTAGGTGGTGAAGTGGTGAGAGAAGATAGCCACATGGAGACAGGGGATGATTAGGAGACCAGAATGACTTGGCCATGGTGGGCAATTTAGGCAAGACATCAGGATAAACCTTAACTCTTTTTTTTTTTTTTTTTTTTAAGATGCCTAGAGATTTTCAATGAACACATTGAGTCAGGACCTCAGGTTTACCTCTCATCTGAAGGACGGTACCATTTTTACAGCGCAGAGTCCTCGTCACTGCACTGAGTCACTGGGATCCACACACAGACCACAGGGTAAGCGCCCCCTGTTGCCCTCACTAACACCTCTTCCAGCAGTAACCCAAGCTTTTCTCAGATGGTCTCTCATTCAAGTATTGGCCGGGCCCGAACTTGCTGAGCTTCAGGTGGGTGATGTGTACTGAAGTACAGGGGGTACGGTTGCTCTTAATGTTAAGGCCCTGCCCCTCGGCCCGCTGCGTGTTTCTATGATACACAGCGAAATGAGAGAAGTCACAAAATCAACCAGAATGTTCAAGCAAATTATAGAAAAAAACCCGATCTAAATCCATTAAGTAGTTCTCTCGTGAAAAGTGGACAGACATACAGACATTGGATTTTCTATATTATATATTAGTAAACCTTTAAAATAATGTGTAGTTAAAGTCTCAACAGCATTCTCAGCATTTCTGGAGCTTAGCAGAGCCAGATAACTATAAGAATCTTCACATGTCTGCTTTGTTTGGGTCTCCATACCTCTGTGAGTCTGACATGAATGTCATGAAATCAAAGTTCAGAACAAGACTGAGAGATGAACATTTAAATGATTCCAGAAGAGTGAACCGAAGTGGCTCCACTCCACCATACACCTCTGTGCCAGTCATCTGACTAACTAAACAACACATCACATATGCAACTGGACCTGTGAATAAAGTGACACAGAGACATGTGACAAAATGACAAATGAATACAGTCATATCTGTGGATTTGGAATTGCATTGTTTTGTTTTAATTCAATAGTGTGAGATCCGCTAGAAAATGCATACAGACATACAAAATGCACTTGCAGGTGAACTAAATATTTTTTTTGTTATGTTTTAATGCAAAATGTGAGTTGTGGACACCAACATTTTGTAAATATTAAGGCAAAACAAGCTTACTCACTTTGTTTGGGTTGAAATAAGCTATGAGAGTAAATGTTAGACAACATGAGGAGCTCTCGGCCATTTTCATTTTGTAAAAGTAGCTCTCAAGGCTTTCTCAGTGTTATTCAATGTTTTTACATTTAGTTTATTATTACACTGTGCATTCTATGCTATAAATAACTATTTTTGTGCTTAAAAAATATATATATTTACATACAGTTTGTATAGTCTGGAACGGATTAATTGCATTTACATACAATCTTATGGGGAAATTACATTCGGGTTGTGACCAAGTCGGGACGCATCCAGAGTTTTGGAACGAATTACAGTCATGGCCAGAGGTACCACTGTATTTAACTTTGAGTACAGAGGTACATTAATAATTTCATTACCTAGGCATCATTTATAAATCATACAAACAAAACAGAGAATCACACTCTAATACTGGTTACACATGTTCAAGGGCTACATATTTGTGTTTTGTCATTTATATTATTATAAAACACTCAATTGCTTGTATGACTAGAAAGCAAGTTAAAGATATTTACACTTTTATAAAATGTGCAATGCCCACATGGACAGAAAGCAAGTCAAATTATTTCAACAACTGGTTCATGGAGATCAATGTACTCACCAATTCTCTTCGCAGCTGAATAAAAAACTGTTTACATTTGAAAGATATTTTTACAATCTTCAACCTGGAATACACAAACAAAGGGTGGGAGGGGGAGAAAATCCCAAGCCATTAAGTTTTGTCTAAGTATAATCAAATTAAGTACATAAAGTTTACTCTTAAGTATATTTGTAGTTTTTGTTTAATCAGAGCGAGAGGAACTTCAAAATTATTTAACACAAATCGGGAGAGCTCTCCCCTCGACCTTCTCGTATACTCAGATTTGGGGATGGATATTTGAGGAGTAAACCGCAAGACAAGGATTATATTTTTATATTACATACACTAAAGAACCATCAACAACAAATTAAATCAAATTAATAATATACTGAACAATTATTATGAAAGTAAAGTTGAATAAATCGGACTCTGCAGCTGCATGAATAAAGGGTAAAGTACCACTTCTGGTTAGCAGAAATAGTGCAAAAGTTGACAGAAATCTACATTTTGTACCCAGTACTCGTATGCAAAATTTGGTTGACCGAAGTGAAACTGTACTCAAATTATCGTGTTTACATACACACACACACACATACAGACAGACATAATTCCAAAAATTGTATTTTTGGGCTCAGGGAGGTCTAAAACGTCAAGATTTATCAAACTCTCAAAATTACATTTCTGGACGATTACAATACTTTCCCTACGAGAAAGTAAATCGGATTCAGGGAGGTCTAAAACGTCGAGATTCATCAAAATCTTGAGGTCGAATTTTTAGACGGTCAAACAGTTTATTTAAAAAGATACAACACAATATAAAGCAAAATATAATAAGATGATTATAAAATAAATCAGTTCTTACCATGGGAAGTAGTTGATTCGTACCCTGTTCTTATAAATTAAAATTCCACCAGACATTACTCCAATCATAATCTCATTATTACTTTGATCCTACAAGACAGACCTTAAGTTAATTATATACAGCAATAAATGTTTAAAGTGAGATACAGTATTATTAAAATGCTTCATAATAAAGTAAAAGTGCTTAACACATAAGGCAAATTAACTCAAAAGGACAGCCTGGCAGTGGCCGCAGAATTTCCACTTTTTGTCTGTCAAAAGGCAAATGATTGTAAAACTTGAGAGTAGAAAATAACTGAAATAACAGACCAAACAGCCAGGAGTTCTTTTAAATGTCTAAACTAAATTTCAGCTACAAATAATCCAAGTAGAATATCTACACTTCCAAGGAATGTCACAATGTCAATTGTATTTAAAGGTTTACTAAAAGTCCACAATCTGTAAATGTATTGTCCACCAAACTCAAAAAAACAAATCAGAAAATTGTTCCAACAGCAAATGAATGGCCCTTAACAGCTTCCCAAGGCCTCCAGAAGGCTTCGCTAAATCTGAGTTCCCACTGACACTGCAAGCATGTCGTCAGGCTGAAAACAAGGAGTCCCCACACACACACACTCATCTGTTCATTCGGAGTCAAAGGAGGTGGAATTGCTGTGTGGCTGCACTCCTCCACACTATGTTAATGAGCCACGCTCGATTTATCTGGCCTATCCTGGCAGCACTGGATGCAATGCAGGGAACAGCCCTGGACAGGACGTTAGCCCAAAGCAGGGCCCACTGACACACACAGCCACAGATGCACTCACACAGGGACAACTTAGAATCAAAGATCCTAACCAGCAAGTTCATGGGGAAGTTGGAGGAAAACTGGAGTGCTGGTTGAAAACACGTACACCTCAGTTAATAGTTTATTAAACACATAAGCAACACCTGGTTCTCTACATACCCGTGCATAGTGCAATTCAACTCCATAGAGCTCTAACGTCCTTCCAGTATTAATGTAATTAAACTCTGCTTCTGCTGGAGACAAGCCGCTACAAGAATAAAACACAACAACAATAATTAGGAACATAAGCGAAACATGCAGAAGACGACAAGCAGAGGTGACTTACGTGTGGTACATTATAAACTCTGCTAGCAAATGTAAATTACAGCATTAAATTATTTATGACAGAAAGATCAAGATCACATGTAAAGGGTTACAAACTTTACTACTTTATCTGTTAAAGTAGTCATCAGTGAAAAAAGGGTCCTCAATGACCACAACACCAAACAAATACAATATGCCATGTGGGAGGATCACAATGCTGGTGAGAAAAATGTAAGTTGTATCCAAAACGTTTTGAGCTAATGATTAAAATTTAGGTTTAGAACTACATACAAAAACTATGCTTCATAAATATACCACAAAATAGTAGATTTTGTAAAATATACTATAAATGCAATTTTAGATAATGCTGCATTCATGTGCTGTCAGACAGATGTCAATTATGGCTTACAAGTCGGAAATTCAAATTGGAGGCTCTACGAACTCAGAGCTACAAGTCGGACAATTCAGAGAAAACAAAGCTAACTGTCACCTAACCCTGACAAGATGGGAAAGGCACAATATAAATAAAATGAATTATTATTATTAAGATCGAAACCTTTAGGCGTCACGATCTGTCAAGACTTACTTATGTTGCTGATGCTGTTTGGAAATTTCTTTTTCAAAGTCTGTAGGTGGGTTTGGGATGAAGCAATAATCAGCGAGGTAGCCAGGAAAGTGCTCTGAATGGTTATAGTCTCCCAGTTCAGCTGAAATGTAAAAATGACAAAAAATGAAGGGTAAGGTCAAATCTGTACCGAATGAATCACACCTGGGCTAAAACACCTCCTTCAAATCTCTGAATAAATGTGATGATAGTTCAGATTTTAATTTTTTAACAAACTAGGGGGCTTCACCCCCCCTACTTGCTTCACTTGCCAACCCCCCCGGCCATGCGCTACCCGCCTGCCACTTCGCATCTCTGCCACTCACTTTCACCAAAAAACAAATCTTTTAATTCTCGCAGATACGTCTCTTCATTGTGAAGAAACACTACTTTTCGCTGATGTCAACACGAATTACAGTAATCCATCCTCGATCGCGAGGGTTGCGTTCCAGACCCCCCCCCGCGATAGGTGAAAATCCGCGAAGTACAAACCATATGTTTGTATGGTTATTTTTATATATTTTAAGCCCTTATAAACTCTCCCACACTGTTTATAAATATTCCCCGCAGAGTTATACAGCATAATCCCTTTGTATTCTCTTAGATATTAGGTAAGATTCATTGAAATTATGTATATAAACACACTGTTTATATACAGTAAAACCTAAATATTATTTTAAAGATATTGAGTGTCTCCGATATCACATATGTTACAGCCATTACGATAGACAGGCCACCAGCAATAAATTCGTAGAATGCAAGAAAAATAGTATATAGTAAATGTGTGTACAGTGACACTAAACGTACGTACATGTACTAAGTACTGTAAGTAGAAAATTAATTATGGTTACTCACCAACAATGACACGATGACTTGTCCGATAACAATGAGTTTAATTTTACTGCACAACAAAGGAGAGCGTTACAGCTCTCTTCTAAAAGAGCCACTTCAGGCGATTGTGTAGCACTGCCGTTGTCCTTCTTCTGGCAGTCTTCAATCCAAATCCCTAAAGCAGATTCCATCCAGACTACTGCCTTATTACATCCACTTACAACTCGTTTTGCACCCTGGTTAAAAGGACACTGCGACCGTAGATCTTATATTCCTTTCCTACTTTTTAAATAAAAAGAATCATAGCCTTCAACAAATCCAAAACGTTTACCTTTTCGGCAATCGTTAACATCTTCGTTGGCACTTGGGCACGGCCCCTGAAGCAGTAGCAGATCGTTTTAGAGCCATAATGAAGGGCTTGACTATGCACAAAGATAAACACAAAAGAGCACAACTCTTTACACAGCGAAACACGTTGATGCTGAATGAGCGAGACAAGACTTCCTGGTTAACACTGCATTCAGCACGCAGGAACTTAACTGCGTGCTCTGATTGGTTAGCTTCTCAGTCAGGAGAACTTAACTGCATGCTCTGATTGGTTAGCTTCTCAGTCATCCGCCAATAGCGTCCCTTGTATGAAATCAACTGGGCAAACCAACTGAGGAAGCATGTACAGGAAGTAAAAAGACACATTGTCCGCACAACCCGCGAAGCAGCGAAAAATCCGCGTTATATATTTAGTTATGCTTTCATATAAAATCCGCGATAGAGTAAAGCCGCCAAAGTCGAAGCGCGATATAGCGAGGGATTACTGTAGACGATCTACAAGTCTCCGACTTAAACTTTAAATCTGACGATCACTTTTCGCTGTTCCATTATTTCACCGAGTAATAATTTCTGTTTGTTTGTGCTAATGCGATCTTTAATATCAGTTTTTTGGGACTTTCGAATTTTAGTAGTTTCATTATCTCTAACCTGCTGTGTATCACACCAACGTCATACATAATACATACAGTACATATATATATACACATACATATATATATATATATATACACACACAAACATATACATATATACACACATATTTATGTATATACTTATACACATTATTATAATTACATTTTATACATATATTTACTATCCTCAACAATGTGCCAGCCTCGGGCTGTATCTTAAATCCACTTAGCAAACGAAGAAACTACTTAACGGATTTCGATCAGGTTGTTTTCTAGAATTTGCTTGAACATTCCGGTTGATTTTGCGAATTCTCTCATCGCACTAAGAATCATAGTTCTCTTGCAGCAGCGATATATTTGTGGTAATCCAAGACAGAGGCTGCGGGCCGAGGGGAGTCGATCTACCTCTGCATTGTGGAACATAACTTGCCTCCTTAGCTACATTTTTGTTAATTGATTTTTAATGTATATCCTGTTTCACTAGTATGCAGGCGGAGCCACGGGAAACGGCTAGTGTGTGTGTGTACACATATATATACTAGCCATGTGCGCCCAACTACGTTGCGCGTGTTAAAGTTGTCTGTGAAGGGCTCCGTTTAAACGCGGCTGCCAGTCGTGAACTGGGCCCTTCATCGCACAGCATTATGATTTTTTATAAGGGAAACAAAATTACAAAAGAAAACTCTTGGACATTGATTCGATAGGAACGGCCTACTCGGAATCACTGTCCGAATCATAATTATGTGGTGGTGTAGGAGCATTTCTGTTTCTGTCCGTTCACAGTCCATCTCATTTTCACGACGCTGTCGTTTCCTCTCACAATGTCTTCTCAACCTTTCTCCAATCTCGCAGGTTGCTTTGTGGCAATCCAAAGAGTAAGGCAATATACACAGAGCAATGGTTATAAAAGGGGGACACATAGGTATTCAGGCTCTTTAAAGCATAAATAGGGATCGCTTCACTGACATGTGAGCAAGCCCCGGTACAACTGTGAGACGTGCAGCACTAGCCGGCTACAACGTAACAATAATAATTTCCGGAATGTGCTGTTACGTTGTTATTTATTTTACCCACTGTCTTTCTTTCATTCATATGTTACGTAGGCACGTACCTTTTATCTTCGGCAATCTCATTCTCTAACCAGGTCTCAGGAGCTAACCAGCGTAACACTGTCCACCGCCCCTTTCGTTATTCCGGCACATTGTTGACATCCGTGAGTAACAACAACGTACTAAACTGGTTGGTGGTCTACGCATGCGTGGAATTCGCGGACAAACAAAGATCAAGATCTAAATGAAGATCTCTTTAGTTAATTTAAAGCACAACAATTTGTTTAGTTTGAATGTCTGTGTTTTGAGGTGTGACTGGCGTACTACAGTCTTCAGTAGTATAAGCCTGGAGGAGATTCTAAATGCAATGCCTATGTTTTAGCTGTCTCTCTACTGCCATCTAGTGCTTCTTCTTCTAATTCATTCGCGGACAAACAAAGTTCAAGATCCAAATGAAGATTATATATAGAGAAGATATATACACACACATACACAAACACACATGTAATACCACCCCGGGACAGGAGGGGGCATTGACTGGCTACTATTCATGGAGAGAAGATGCCCAGTGAGGGCAGCTGACTCCACCCCTTCTGGTCCACCGCTTTTAAACTCCGAGACCACTGGAAGGAGACGTTATTCTATGATCAGAGCACCCCACAGGCTGGAATTCCTAACCTTCTGACCTATCACCATGAATACCCTTCACCTGAGAGGTGATCTATTTTTGACTTCATCTGCACCACAGAGGTCCTGTTTATTTTTGCCTTTACGTAAACTGCCTTGAGAATTAAATGGGGATGACCAGGGTAGTACCCCAACATTTATTCTCTCCAGTGTGTTGTTCTTTACTCGACCACAATACATACTCACAAAAAAAAAAAAAAAACACTAACAGATTCAAGCTCTCCACAAGGCTTGTTTTATTCTTTATCATATTTATAATAAACACAAAATAGCAAGGATACACAATATTTAGTGGTCACTACATTTGGCAGTTGTTATGCCATCTGAAGTGAACAGCAGACAACTGCTCGACCCTTGTAGGTCTGCAACATTAGCATTAGTGTCAGATGAAATTGAAAGATTCTTGTGTTTGTCTGCGACCCGCCAAAGAATAAACTCTTTCTATTTCTCGCACTTTGTCAGTATGCCATTCATAATGGCTAACACGGTACGACACTCTAGTACTTCAGTATGCCATTGTACTTTTCGATGAGACTTGGTCCTCTTTCAGTGGCATCTTCCATCTTTCACTACCATCATGCGTACCAACAAACTTTGATGAAAATAAAAAAAAATTGCCCCTCCGTTGCCAACATTTCTAAAGTAAGCAAGCCATCCCAAATAAACAAAAACAGGCCTTGGGGAGAAATGATTCTACAAGTATCACCTCTGCACTGGTTTGCGGACCCCCTAGCTGTATATGTACAGTTGTGTTTATCCCTTTTCACCATGAATCATGGACACTTTTTAGCTAAATCCATTATGAGTGTAACTCATCAAACCCCACAAAGCCTTTCTTATCCTACATGAATTAACATTGCTTTTCAGTTATCAAATTCAGAAACCTTCTAATCATCCATTTTGTAAAGTGATTTCAGTTTTGAAGTATTTCTTTTAAACACAGTGCAGACATACAGTATACTTACACTGAACAGCATAGGAGGCAAGCAATGCTGCAGTATTATATGGACAAGGTAACCTGCAATATGATACAGCGATAAAAATAAATTAACTTAAATAATATTAAAAAATGCAAAACTCTGCATTTATTAAAAACAAAAACAACAAAAAGAAAAATGTAAAAAGTCGTACCTTCCAGTAAGAATGTCTTGCTTGAGTTGCAAAAAATACTGATACCTTGTGAAAATGAAAAGAAATAATTTCAGCACAACAGTCCACGTCTGTCTGCTTATAGTGCTACTCTTTGCTATAAAAGTTTGGTCATTAAGTCTGTGCAGATCTTAAGTTTGTAGTGTCATCATTGAGTGCTATTACAGCATATTGTATAAAGTATTAAGTATAGTCACGTGACATATGCTGTTTGTGTATGACAAGGCTGGGCTCCACACTGCTGCTGCTCCCCCTCGTGAAGCCCACCACTGACTAAGCTTTAACATATTACAACATCGACCTTGCAGATCAGACCTTGCTTCACCATTTCTCAAGGCACACTCTCACAATACGTTAGCACGCTGAATGCTTAACTTGTAGATGGACACCACATATGAGTTATCTCATACACCCTTTTGTGCGTGCGCACAAAGCCGTTATCACATAGCAGGCATGCGCAAAGAATTTTCTATTCCATGTGCCAACTATGAGGTAACTCAAATAGATTTTTTGTTTTTTAACAGTAAATACATTTTTACTCAGAGTTTTGCACAAAAATAAAATGCAGATTAGTATAATAAAATAACAACTTGATTTTACACTGGTGTCGGAAATAGATTTTAACGATTTCCACTGTGACAGTCAATGCGCTAAAGAAAAGCGGATACACACAGCTTGCCACACGGTCATTATGAAAGTGGGCTCTTGTTCAAATGTGTGAATCAATAAGGTGACAACATTTAAAAATACACATATAAACTCAGTAAAGAGAATGTGTTGATTTGAATAAATACAGGGTGAGTCAAAATTATGTTAACATTTGAATGGCAGAAAACAAAACATACTTCATACGTGCAAGATGATTTGCAGGAATGTCTCAGCCTACTTGCCATCATGTTCAACACACAAAAACCAACGAGCAACAGTGCCATTTCAAGGCCGGACTCTCATTTTGCGGGGAATTGATGATACCACAGTCCATATTCTGTCCTTCAGGTCATTGATATCACCTTCACCTCACCCCATAACCAGATCTCACAAGGTGTCAAATCAGGGGAGTGTGAAGGCCATGGCAATAGTCCACCACGACCTGTCCATCGACCTGGAAAGGTGTGGTCGAGATAAAAATAATCCATTAGTGTTAACATACTGCGGTGGGCAGGCACCCTGCCTGGGGTTTGTTTCCTGAATTGCGCCCTGTGTTGGCTGGGATTGACTCCAGCAGACCCCTGTGACCCTGTAGTTAGGACATAGCGGGACGGATAATGGATGGATGGATGGATGCATGTTAACATAATTTTGACTCACCCTGTACATTGAAAACACTCTGTGGACAGCCAGTTGGCTGAGATCTCCTGGACTTTGTCTATTAAAATTGACGGTGGACCCCCACCAGAAGTTTCTTTTTCCCCATTGATGCTGCTGACCGTGTTTTTGGTTGCGTTTCCACCAGTGTCAACTGGCTTGCGTTCACCAATGCATTAATGGACAGATATTTCCATTTAAACATATCCGTTTCTGTTTTGTTAGTCATTTGTGAAGATTGTAGAACTTGTCACGGCGCTCTGCTAGAGCGCTATATAAAATAAACTGATCCCAGCTCAACTTTGTCCTAACATTGTGCAGCAAGTGCATGAGACTTCCTGGCGTTTGATATAATAAACTTTTTGGATGTTTATGTACCTATCAAATCAAAAAATAACGTCATGAAATATTCCTTTTGTTGCTGTAGGTGATTATGAAATGAACGCCTTTTCTATTATAACAATCGGCTGGCCGTTGAGACAGACTGCATTATCTGACGTTATTTTCAACTTACCTTGTGTACTCCTCTTGTAGCTTACTTGGGTCACTTACAAAAAACTTGACTCGAAAGTTGAAATTATGTGGCGATCCCCCTGAATTATTAAAAAATTGACAACAAAATAAACCAATTATAAGTAGAAAGAAAAACAAAAGACGCTATAAATTCTTCAAATTTGTAAAAAATTAAGAATTCAGCTCTCTGTAAATGGACTCAGAAAAGGAACAAAGGGGATAAAAAAAAAACTTACTTTTTAACTGTTTTCTAATGGGTTTGTTTGGATCCAGCCACCTCTGTGAAAGACAAAAATCAGTTGCAAGCGTGAAAAATAGGAACAAGTAGAGGCACACATAACACAGACGAGTGTCCTTGTGGTGGTGATCAAACTAACTTGACTTTACAGATTCACCATAAAACTTTCTGAGCTTCAAGGATGAAGGCGTGTCTGCTCTCATATTGTGAGAGCAAAGTAGACAGATAACCCGAAGAGGAGGAGGAGGAGGAGGAAGAGGTCAGATGAGATCATCAGAAAAGAATTACGACACTACATATGACACTTATAAAATAAATAAATATATGAAAATGCTTAAAGCGTATAGACATTTCTCTCCTTGTCATGGCAACTCATTACTCATTTCCAAAATGAAAACCGAGACAAGGAAGTTTGAAATAATGGACAGGAATTCAGATTTTTGCTCCTGATACTGAAATACATGGAGGCAAATGTAAGCCCATTATAACTGAAAACCACGACTGTGCAGCTTCAGAGTTAGAAATGAGCCGTGAATAACTGGGAATAAGTCAGTCAGTCATTTTCTAACCTGCTTAGTCCCGAGCAGGGCCACAGTGGTGGGTGCCAGAGCCCATCCCAGCTAGCACAGTGTGCATGGCACAAACAAACCCTGGAATCTGTACTTGTATGTGCACCCGTTCTGTATTTAGTAAGTAGTAGAATATATTCTTGCAAATTAACTGAGAATTGCTCACTCAGTGAAGAGCACTACACAAATAGTGTAATGGTAATGTGGTGCACGGTTATTTATGGCATGTTTAGAATTTTCAATAAAAATGAAGGCTCTGGTCAGATATGTAGGAGTACTCACTGGGTTGTCACTGGAATCATCTGCTAGCTGCAATCCAAAGTAGTCTCTCTCAGTCAGCTCAAGATGTTTAAACACTAAATCCAACAGGATCTGTCCCTGATCATGCTTCTGTAGGAAAAAGAAAAAAACAATTGGAATCAGCACCATAGTTTAAAGCTAGCAAAGTCATCCTTAATTTCGTCAGATGACGGACTGTTAAATTCTATAAAACATTAATACGTTTGCCAGTGTCCTTCTTAAATGTATTGGGATGGATGGATGAGAAGGCACTACATTAGAGACGAGCCATGGTGCCTATCAAAGACTGCCAATGGAATAAATTACATATATACATACATATATATCTACATATACATATATATACATATACACATGTTCATTGCATTTGTAGTCTGAGTCCCGACTTGATCGAATGGGTGGCAGACGACCAGGGACCTTGCCCCTCTAGGACGACTGGAACATGGACAGACCAGGAGAGGGGCACTATCTTTCTCTGGGTGCAAGAGGGCAGCCCCCCTGGATTCCATCAGGGCCACCAGGGGGCACCTGGATGATCCTGGAGCCCTGGAGGACAGAACTTGTGCCACACCAGGAAGTGCTGCCAAATCAGGAACCATGTACGCCCGGAGTGCTTCTGGGTGCAAGGGCAGCACTTCCGCCACACTAGGAAGTGCTGCCGGAAGACCATCACAGAGCACCTGGAGCGGGATAAAAGGGGCTGACTCACTTCATTCGAGGAGTCGGAGTCGGTTGGAAGAGGACGAAGCTTGCAACGGGAGGAGTAGAGGCAGCAGAAGAAAAGGAAGTCTTAAGGACTGTGAGCTGTATTGGGCCAAGTATTGTATTGTGTTGTGTGCCCAGGAATAAAACATGTGTGCTCTGGAGTCCGTGTCTGTCTGTGTCAAGGCTGATCTTCCACAATATATTATATATATATATTAGTAGGGAGTAGGGAGCCAGGCAGGGCCCTCCTCACTGTCCTGTGTGGAATGGCTAGTTATAAAAATGTTGACAGGCAGCACCTGAAATGCACACAAGGCTAAAATGAGTGGGGCAGGTAGTTGAATCACACTAGAAGTCACTACTGCACACAATGTAGAGTACGTAGTTTTATACTATAGATATCCTGATACCATCTTTATGGACCCCAGAAGTCCAAACCAATGCTGGGTAACCTTGAAGAGATCAGTTCTTGGCAAAAAAGGGCAACCTGTAGGTGATGTGGTCATACTGCCGTCATTCATAAAACTTTCCAAAGATATAATGATCTTTATGAAGTGTATGAGTTATAAATATTCCTTCACTTGAGGCAGGCTTCAAAGTCAATGAATGTATGTGACAAATGTAAGAGAAACAGCAAAACTGATTTCAACATAGCACACCTTAGCAGAGTCACAAAACTACCGTCAGCCTGAAGGCCGCTTTTATTGCAGGACCGCGCAGATGAAGGGCGACTCTTCACCACTCAGTGAGGTCTCGCTTTTTTAAAATGTACAGGAACACCTGAATTGGGTCAGAGCCGTGCTGATCGCATGAAGTATAATTCATGAAAGCAGTGAACATCCTCCCGTAACACACGTCGCCCTACAATGCTGGATATAAGACACACAGCATCAGACCAAATGTCACTTGCTCACTGACTTGCTGGTGTCTGTAACTCGAGTCTGCAGTTTCCCTCTCAGCAGCACTGCCTGGAGACTCTTGTCGGCAAGATGGTGCAGTCGGACTTGCTGACAGTGAAATGAGGTCAGTAACAAGTAGACATTTAGCTATGTGAGTAGATGAGGCAGTCACTCTGCATCACCCTTGATGTAGTAAAGAAATGAAGCCTGGAGTCATTAGATTATAAGACCAGGGACGATTATAATTAAATCATTTTCAGCCTCTCCTTGTAATATTATTTTCGGCATCGAGTTGAAAATATGGCAAGTTATTTTGTGAAAAAATAAAGTAAATGCAAATTTTATCGCTTTCTGCTAACCAGCTGCTTTATTTATACATTCATCCAAGAATACTCGCCTATTTAACATTCACAAATCAGACACTTGACCTGAAATACACTGCACTATATGCTCGTTGGTTCTTTAGTCTGCAAAACATTATAACTGGCCAAAGGTGGCTTCCTTCAGTTTCAATATCTTAGCAGGAGCCACAAGACGGAACGCTCCCCTCATGGGCCTGGGATGCCTATACCCATCAGCCCCCGAATCGTTACACTTGAAGGGCCTAAACTTTAAACTATCTTAGCAAAGGCCAAGAGCCACTTCGACAGCCATTCATCTGCCAGGATTCATCGATTTGGCTCTCCACTCGCAGACAGCTACCCGTCAAAAGGAAACACGGACACTCTAAACCAGGGGTCGCCAAGTCTAACCCTTTTCTTAATGAGCGACCTGTTTTTGCTGCTAATTAACTTCTTTTGAATTCATTTTAACTGACTTGTTCCTGAAGACTCAGACCCCTTAATTATTTCTTTTTCCTTAATGTGCAGCCAAACAATAACGGGATACAAAATGAGTCAAAGCAATTGGTGTCCATCATACAATATCTGAAAATAAAGAAAGATGAAGGTCTGAGGAATGCTGATCTGCTCAGGTCCCCAGTGCTCTTAGAAAAGAGAAAATCAACAATTTCGCAAATGTCTGTTAATGCACCACGAGAGCAGCAATAAGCCACAGAATTAAAGAACGAGTTTAATTAACGACGAGACTCGGCACCTCATTAAGCAGCTGGTTGGAGTTTGAGGCCCTGACTTAGTTGGTCTTCTGTTGGCTCCTTCACTTCATGTTTCATTTCTGTTTGGGTGCCACTTAAGGAAAGAAATGAAGCAATTCAGAGGAACAATGAAGACATTCAGGGGAACAAATCTTAAAACAGCAATTCAATTAAAATTGAAAGTTAATTAGCAGCACAAACAGGGCACTCATTAAAAAAAGGATTAGAATGAAAACCTTCAACCACCGTGGTCCTTCCTGCACTGGAGTTGGCAACCCCTGCTCTAAATAAAGGTTGGAAAAATCTCCAGCCAGGACGCCTTTATCCCTCGGCTCCCAGAATGCTACCTCTGAAAGAGCTGAACAAATAACGAATCACTCGAACAAGCGCTGCTCGAACCTCAAGACATACAAATCACGTACAAAAACTCGACCCCCGTGAAGGGCACCGCTCGCTATATTGCACTCATTACCCTGTATACGAGGCCGACCCAATGAGAGTTGGCAAATAGCGCAGCCTTTCGGCACGTACAGTTGACAAAGCTGACTGCGGATGTTAAATCTGATCTACTTTCTTCTTTACGGCACTTACGACTGCAAGAAGTTCCAACTTTACCTGTAGAGTAAATTGCTTTAGTTACATAAACAGCAGCCCCTTGGTGTCCACTGCATGCAGTCAGTATTAAGATTTCGAAGTCTGGGTGGAGGGACTTGGGGGGTCCTTTCTCGGTGTCAAGAGCACACAGAGTTTGAGTTATGTAAACCGGCGCTTCTCGATCTCCGTAACACCCGTCCCCGTTAACTTTCATAAATGGGACCCGCTGAATGACGTTGCCTAACGGATTGACCGGCTCTCTCTGCCTGCCGTCTGCTCTTTTGTTTGTCACCCTTTTTTTTTTCTTTTCAACTTGGAAAAGTTTCACATAAAAAGATCATGATCATGGAAATGAAGGTCACATTCGTGAGTAAGAATTGTTGAATGCATACATTTGAATAAATAACATTCTGAAATGAAAATGCAAAAGACAATAAATAAATAAACAAATAAATAAACAAACAAAAGAGATGGGAGGTGGGATTTGACTTTTTACAGAAGTTAGACAGATAGATACGCACACACACTAGAGCCTGAATACACACCAGTATGACTAAAAAGGAAGGACATAATTAAAAAAAAAATGGAAAAGATCTGACTTGGCAGTGCCAGTCCCAGTCCCAGTCAGGCTGTTGGTATAAAGGAGCTCAGCAGTACTCGTGAAGTAAATCGTTACATTTCTTACCAACACCCTGGATTAGGGAGGCTTACATAAATTCAGACTGTTTCGACTGTTTGCAGGTGGCACTGTACTTTTGTCCTCTGGCACCACGATACTCACACTACATTTTCAAAACTGTCTTTGCCCGTTGCTCAGTTAAGATGCTCAGTTTCGTCTTCAGAATCAACACTGTAAGTACTTAGAAAGATGTGGCTTTCTCTACGAAGCAATCCAATCACTTGGTTATTTATCTGGTCAACGTCAATAGATTTTATATGCGGTGATGTGCGCGTTCGGGTGGCGGTTGTATTATGCACGGCTTGCTTCTGCCCTCTGATCCGGCTTGGAGACCTACATTGCTAAATGAAGGTTGTATATGCGGTGGTGTGCGCGTTCGCATTCGGGCGGCGGTTGTATTGAGACCTGAAGTTTAGTTTACAGGTTGTGTTGTGTTGTTTGGGCGTCAGTTACTGACTCTGGGGCGCTGAGGCGCTGTGTGTGTGCGCTTTCAGTGCTTCTGGCCTCTGGCATCCGTGCATATACAGGTATACAACCTTTGTTTAGTAATATAGATATCAGTCAAATATACCAGCAGGGGCATAGATAACTGGACCACCGGCACCTTCAAAGCAGGAGGCCCACGGAGGAGCACAGAGATGAAGGTCCACATCTGCTGCCCTTTGTAAATCCATGCAGTCAGCGGACTCCTCTGGATGACGCGTTACTCGTCACATAATCCACCTGCCACGAGATCTTTCTCATTGATGCGTTTCATATTGTTTGCTGTTGTCCAGCATTGGTCACCACAGACCTCTATTCTAAGGGAAATTTTGTTATTGTCGTTCTACACAAAAACATGACATTTAAAAATTCCTCCTTCCCATCATTACAACCTACATGGGGTAAGTCACATATATAAAACTTGTGGGTGAAATATCCCTTGAAGGGGTACAGAAAGTCTTGGTGGGCCGATCACTGGATTCGCATGTCACTTCCTCCCAGTTAGTGTCAGTGCTGGGGTCTGGCAGGGTTTATACCATCAGCTGCTTTAGGGCCAGTTACACGACCTAATAAATTTGTTATTCTGATATTACTTACCCTGGTATTATACTGTATGTACATGCCTAATTATTTCTAATTCTATAAATAAGAAGACAAAATGTTAGTTATCGTGGGAGAATCTTAAAATAAAACACACACACACACACACACTCCACAGACAGTGCTAGAAAGCTGCTATTAATAATTCAAACTCCAAACACGAGGCAAGGAGCTGTCATGTCGAGTGTAAATCAGGCAGGGTGGGACCTGCTCTGCATCGTGAAATTTGATCCAAGCATTAATGAAGAGACGGATTCATAAATCACCAGGCTATGAATGCTGCTGTAATGACTGAATGCATCTAGCGACTACTTCAAACTACGGCAGCCAAGATCTTACTGCATGAGTGTTGTTCGGTTTAATTGGCTTGGCACGTCTCCTGATAACACTAAAATAAAGCCAATCGAAAAAAGCTAAGAAGCATTATTTCTGGAGTGTAGCTGTTTAGTATTTATTAGACAGAGAGTTTTTGGCTATTGTGGTTTCCTCTCACTTTACACTCATTGGTGGCTCACAACTTGTTATTTTTAAGCCCCTCACACCTAGAAAATGTCTGATTTATAGTAAAACCCCCTACAAAAGTCATTTCACATTTCAAGATGCAGGGCCGTTCTTAGGTTTTTGGGGGCCCTAGGCAAACGTACCTGTTGGGGCCCTGCTGTTTCTATCCATATTAATGTATGATAATTATTTTATCCGTATGAATGTATAATAATTATTTTATTCATTGTGATGGACGGCTGGGAATCCTGCCTGGACGGGACGCCCTTTCCAGGAGAAGACCGGGGGAATGGGCATGCTGTCAGGAGTACCTCCCCTGGGACACGAGAGGGCAGCACCCTGGGTTTACATCGGGGCCATGGAATTGGGGCTTGGAGGCTCAACCCAGTAGAGGTCTGTGGACACCGCCAGGGGGCGCTCGGACAACTCCGCCACACCCGGAAGTGCTGCCGGTTGTTAATAATGGAGCACTTCCGGGTGCTCTATAAAGGAGGCCGTCTCACTCCATTCCGAGCTTGAGTCGGGAGTGGGAGCAGGACAAAGCTCCCAGGAGGAGACAGGCGGCCAAGGACTGAGAGAAAGAAGCCCATATTGTGGTGATTATTGCTGTGTGGATTGTGTGTTGTGTTCGGGACTGTGAACCTGGGTTTATTTATGATTAATAAACGTGTGCAATTGATAAAGATGTGGTTTCCGACCAAGTCTCACATCATATAAATGCATAATAAATAGTGATGTATAGCTTATCATTTTATGATTATATATTACTAGCAAGATACCTGCGCTTCGCAGCGGCAAAGTACTGCCTTAAAATTTTTATTAAGAAGAGAATTAAACCTTTTTAAACTGAGGGAAAATATGCCAATAATTATTTATTAAGGATCTCTTTGTATACCATGTTGTCAGTTCGGCCCTCCGGTTGTAACATGACCAAGCTGTGCGCTGAGCTTACTCTTGAGCTTGCAACTTACAGTTGGCCATGTGAACAGTAATCTTGTCTCAAATCTCACAGCTTGGATTGCTGCTGTCATAATCGGTTTGAGTTTCATGGTTTGTTTCAATTACTACAGTATTTGTAGGACTTGTGTTGAAGTGACATTCGGCATCTATCAAGCGTTGTAAGCTTACAACCGGTTTCATCGATAACTTCACATCCAGCTTTTGAGAGTTTAAACATTCATAAACATCACAGTGTCCACTACTGAAATCGTCACCTGTGAATCTAAGATGTTTAAGAGGCATTGGCGGTTGTCCAAAGGTGTAAAATATTTGGCCATTTCGGTACACTTGAAAGCGACAACCGAACAATTCAGCGGCAGCCATCAACTCACATGCAGAACCATAGGTGAAGGGCTTAAGCATTTCACTCTTCTAGTGCTCCTGTGTAGTATAATTATCTCCTGTACCGTCATCAGTCCACACCTTGAACCTGTCCCAGTCATTCAATACATAAGACACAATGTTCCTCCGGATATCAAGAGTGAGTCTGATATGGCCGTGTAATATGTAACACAGAGAATGGAAAAGGCAGGCGGCATCTCCGGGCATGGAAACCACTTGGTAAGTGACAGTTCTTTGATCGATGGTGATCACCTCGATAGACATGTTAATGGGGGTACGGTTGGAATGATAAAGGAAATGGGTACCTGAACAATGTAAACTAAGTCTAAAATACCTACACAATAACTATAATCGTAATAAACGAACAATAAAACAGCGGAGAAGCCGTGGATTAAATAAAAAGGCTGTAGTTATCAGCAGGGAGACGTGAATCCCGTGGCGAAGCAAGGAAGGGAATGTAGAGACCGGAGCGACAGATGGCCTTATATAGGCAGGCAGCCAACAACGTGGGAGGCGTTGGGATGGGGGACACAATGCCGCCTCACACGGTGACTGAGCTGCAGGGTATGGACTTATATATGTACTGTACGTAAGTAGGATTCAGTTGGCGTTGGGGACCCGCGTACCAAATTTCTTGAAGATGGGCCCATAAGTAACAAAGACCGTTGGAAAGTTCAATATGGCGGCCGACAGTGGCGTCATACCACCAAAATAAGTACGTACATCGGTTTCGGTTAGCGCAAGAAAGCCACCTACCAGATTTCGTGAAGATGGGGCCATAAATAAGAAAGTTCAACATGGCGAACGTTGTCGACCGTTATGACCGTTACATTTAGAATTTCTAAATGAAACCTGCCTAACTTTTGTAAGTAAGCTGTAAGGAATGAGCCTGCCAAATTTCAGCCTTCTACCTACACGGGAAGTTGGAGAATTAGTGATGAGTCAGTCAGTCAGGGTTTTGCCTTTTATTAGTGTAGATATACATCAGATTTGAGAGGAACATGTCAAAGGAACCTACTGACTATACCTAACGTAGCATGTAAATCAAACCTTTAATGTAAAAACACCTTGCATACTTTTATTTTTGTAAATTCTTTGATTAAGTCTGAATAATCAAGGGAGTCGATGACTTCATGCTCAACTGATATTAACGCCAAGCCATTCAATCACTCTTGCGTCATGATTGTTCACAGGTCACTCATAATCAGCTTGAGCTTTGAAAAGCTGCGTTCAGCAGACACGACAGTTACAGGAATTATCAAAGTGATAAGTAATGCAAAAAAGACATTTGGGAAAGAATCTTGCAAATTGTTCTTGTATATGAATTGCAAACTTAAAAGCAGAAATAGTTTGTGGAACCAAATTTGCTAAATTGCACAATTCGGCACATAAATCATTCAATATCGGACCCACTAATTTCATCTGTTAAGATATTGCTAAGAACATCGCAGTACTCTCTCAAATCAGTTTCGTTCATGCTCGTAATGCATCCGAAATTGTGCAGGAACCCAAAATTGTCAGAATGGGTTTTCATCTGGTCAAATCGTTCAGTCATTGACATTTGGGGCTTGACCTAGCAAGACATTGAAGAACACAACATGGAATTTTGTCTTTAGGATCACATATTGGCTCATCATGAGCTTCATAATCAAATTGTCTCCACACTCTCCTTCTACATGTGGTCTGTGCAGTTGGAACGTGTATTTCGTTCTCGTCTATTTCCAGTTCTGTGGCTAACTCTTTAGCTGCATCTTGGCCCGATTCGAAACCTGTTTCTTTGTAGGATTTCAAGAAGTCGACTGTGTTCTGAATGCAATTCAAAGCGATGTCAAACTGCATGTTTTTACATTGCAATATTTTGCTCACAATATTAATTTGCGCCAAGTGATCATACCAGATTACTGGTGACACCAAGAAAGGGTAACGTTTACTTTGGTTTGCCAAAGCGGCAGCCTCCGTTCTTGCCTCTCAGAGACCTCAATCAATGTAGCACACACGAATCCTACTTGAAAGCACACAGCCTTAACAGAGTCGTGCCGTTTTATGGAATGGTTTTATCCTCTCAGCTTCTGCTATCTATAGTACGATCGATCTGTTGCACAGATGCCCTGGCAGATGAGGAGCATGACCTGCCCGTCCACTATCCCAGGCCCATCCGTCACCATCAATGCTGCCTGTCATCACTATTTCCTCTCTGCTAGCGCGTAACCATACTGATAATTCTGCCACCAGAGAAAATTTGTACGTCTGAAATACGGACCTGTAAGTTATATTTGGTTACGGCTAAAAAAAAAAAAAAAAAAAAATGGCCGGGTGGGACCCTTGGCGATCGCCTACTTTGCCTTTGACTAATGCAAGATGACAAAGTCAAACTTCTCATTTTTGAGCCACAAAGAGTACTGCAGGTGAAGAAACAGAACTCAAAAAAACAAAACTCGGCACATAAAATGTATATATTAATTGAGCAACTCACCTTTCTAAACCTCAGAAATCTTGTACTGTAAATGTGCCCCCCCCCCCCCCGTGAAGCTTAGACACTCGACTGACAATCTGGGGGTTGTGGTATCACATGAGCAAATAATACACAATCAAGGTGTTTGGAGACCCCCGTGAAACAATGGGCGCCGGCACTCTGCTAAGCCATGAAACACAGTCGATGAGCTTTGTCCTCCCCTAATAACACCTACACTACAACTCAAAATTAGATGCACACCGCAGTAAAAACTGCTGCGCTACAGCCAGGACCGCCAGCAGGAGAGATGATCTGAGTGTAAGCAGCAGGTGTTACATCCACTTCAGTCCAATTAATGAGAGACAGAGACAGAGAGGGTGGGAGCACGCGCTGACTGACCGAAAAATGACGGCACACTGCAATACCCCGAATGCACCGCGATAAACTCGGACATCATGCCTCGCTCAATTCTGGCCAATCACAATGCAGGTTTCCTCTTTTGTTGCACCTCCTAGAGGGTATGGAGGCCCCAGGTTGGGAACCTCTGACGCAGACAGTCATATTAGGCTAATGAACATCTCTACACTAACTCAATACATACAAATGCAAATGTGTACATGGCTGTGCTCTCTGACAGACAAGAGGTGCTTCTTGCAGTTTGCGCGACGCTTCCAAAATAATCGTCAATTCGAAATGTCAAGCGCAGTATCATAAAGTGTATGAAAAAATTTAGAATGGCGCAAAAATATTTTTATAGTCAATATGTATGTGCGCTCACGAATTACGAGGCTGTGTTTACATTCATACACAAGCGTTTACTGTACATGAACACTAATATAAAATTACATACAAATGCATCCATCAGTCCATAAATATCCTGATGCAAGAGAGGAACGCTGGAATGGCAGTGCATCGCAGTCATAGCAGCTCAGTTTAGAGCCACCAGTTACTCCAGTACGCCTGTCTTTGGTTATTAAGAGGAAGACATCATGAACACAGAAACTCCACGGATAAGCTCAAGTTCACCACACGACCTGCAAAATCAACCCTGGTCCTGGAGTTGAGCGGCACCAGCCCTGACCAGCAAACTAACAGTGATACAAACACAGCCCTTCAGAAACTCGTTTTTAGTAATAGCTGGGGTTGAAAATTAGAAAAACGGGACACTCTTAAAATCTCTCTCTGTATTACTATATACAGCAAAACTCTGTATTGCAAGTAACTTGGTCTGCGAGTGTTTTGCAAGACGAGCTAAAATTTTTTAATAAATTTTAACTTCATAAACGAGTGTGGTCTTGTAATACGAGTAGTACGTATACGCTTTGACCGCCAAGCGTCATGTGGGGATTTTGGGTAATCATCTCCCATTCTCATTCTCAGTCAGTGTGCCTCACTCATATAGTTAACATCCATATGAGCGTATTCTGTTTACTATAGCACGGTGACCACGTGTGTGTGTGTGTGTGTGTGTGTGTGTGTGTGTGTGTTGTAACATGTGAGTCCCTGTCATGCACCCCAAAACACGAGGCTGAGTCTCAGTACTTTAGTAAAACCAGCTTTATTCAGCGTGAAACAGGAACAGCATGGTTATTTATTGTAGCGGAGTCTGCCGCTCTCCTATACAGAGACACAGCAGGCAGGTAGGGTCATGACCAGGTTATACTGTGCCCTGCGTTTATAATGTTCCTTGCATCACCCATCGATGGCGAGCGCTTATAGCGTGACCGCGACCTTTTCTGATTCGCTTTTACGGCAAACTGCTACAGTGCTGGGAGCCTGCGGTTGCTTTGGTACGCTCTTCCGCGTGGAGTCCCATTGGGTGGAGTCCCAAAAGAGTTTAGAAACCTTACAATGCGTAAAGCATTTTTTTTTATTTTGTGTCCAAGTGTAGTGACTCTTCAGGCAAAAGCGACTGTCATTGGTGAGGTTTCCTCGTTAAAGTCGCATAAAAAGAAAAAGATTGCAGTGAGCCGACAGATAGCAGGGATTCCGTTAGTCAGAGTGAAAGTCGTCCTACACAGTGACCCTCCTCCTCCTCCTCTCCTCTCTCGTCTCCCTCACACCAGCCACGATTCTTTTCAAAGGTAAAGCGCAGGTCAATTTGTTTTTTACGTATTTTTACTTTACATTTTATATTCATCGTTTTTATATGAATAGTTTTGGGTTGTGAAACAAATTATCTGAGTTTCCATTATTTCTTATCGGGAAATTCGCTTTGATATACGAGTGCTTTGGATTACAACCACGTCTCCAGAACGAATTGTGCTTGCAAACTGAGGTTCCGCTGTATATAAATTTCAACATGCCCCCTACACACCCAGACCAATATCTTATATAAAAGTAGAGGCATAAGTTAAAAACATAAAGCAAGGATTTTAATAGGTTATGAGGAAAACAAAAGTAAAATCATTTGAAAATTATTTAATACAAGCTAAAAAAAAATTCTGTAAAAATTAAATCATTTGAAAGTATTTATTTAATACAAACAACAGAGAAATATTATTATTATTTAATACAGGCAGTGGCAGCACGGTGGCACAGTGGGTAGCGCTGCTGCCTCGCAGATAGGAGCCCTGGGTTCGCTTCCCGGGTTCTCCCTATGTGGAGTTTCTAAATTGTCCCAGGTGTGTGTGTGCCCTGCGGTGGGCTGGCACCCTGCCCGGGGTTTATTTCCTGCTCAGTGCCCAGTGTTGGCTGGGATTGGCTCCAGCAGACCCCTGTGACCCTGTAGTTAGGATATAGCGGGTTGGATAATGGATGGATGGATAATACAGGCAGTTAGAAAAAAAGTGGTCCGTGGCAAGTAGTAACGCCACACTTTGTTGAAAGGCACTGTATGTTGAAATGCTGATCCAGAAGTGCACAGCAGCGCGGCTGGAGAGCACAACAGTAAGAGTGTCGCTGTCCTCAGCCAACCAGAGCACCTGAGCAAGCTGCAAACAAGCAGCAAACACGAGTTTCCTTGTTACATTTGGGCTATTTTCATCAAGAGAATCTGAGAAAAGAAAGTATAATTACTTATAAAGCTGGCGGCACGGTGGCGCAGTGGGTAGCACTGCTGCCTTGCAGTAAGGAGACCTGAGTTTGCTTCCCGGGTCCTCCCTGCGTGGAGTTTGCATGTTCTCCCCATGTCTGCGTGGGTTTCCTCCCACAGTCCAAAGACATGCAGGTTAGGTGCACTGGTGATTCTAAATTGTCCCAAATGTGTGCTTGGTGTGTGTGTGACATGCGGTGGGCGGGCGCCCTGCCCAAGGATTTGTTTCCTGTCTTGCGCCCTGGGTTGGCTGGGATTGGCTCCACCAGACCCCTGTGACCCTGTAGTTAGGATATAGCGGGTTGGAAAATGACTGACTGACTTATAAAGTTACAACTAAGTACCATAAGAAGGTAGTAAAAATATATTTTTATTACAAAATTTGAAAATGAGCTAAGTATGGGACATTTGGGTGTCCCAGAAAGGTCAGTACAGGACAGGGGACAAAATGATCAAATATGAGACATGTCCCGTATATAAGGGACATTTGGCAACCCTAGTAATAGCAGTAGTGCTGGGAGGTATACCGGTTCATACCGAAAAACGTTTTTTATTTTTGTTATGATATGGATTTTTCTTATACCGCAACACCAGTTTAAACAGCCTAAACAAAATTCAGAACGAGGCGCATCGTGAAACTGTTTAAGGGGGGACCTTTTTCACTGCTAAACACGCATGTAATGGAGTACATGTGTTAGTGGAGGTATTGAACGGTGAAAATGGACAGAGAACATTCTAAAACTGAAGCTGTAGCAGACAATAAAGTTGAACATGACAACACAGGAGAACTTTTGCTGAAAAAAGGAGCCGTGTCTGTTGTCTGGAGATTACTTTGGTTTTTAAAGGTCGGATGTGGATCAAACAATGATTTACTGCAAGCGCTGTGGAGTTAAAGTTATCGCCGGAGGCAGCAACACGAGCAATTTGCTGCACCACCTCAGCCGCAAACATGCTTTGGAGTATCATGAATGTATGGAACTAAGACTGGGACCCTCCACGTCCTCACAGGTGGTGCAGTGGTAGTGCTGCTGCTTTGCAGTAAGGAGACTGTGGAAGACCGCTTCCCGGTTCCTCCCTGTGTGGATAGCGCTTTGAGTACTGAGAAAAGCGCTATATAAATGTAATGAATGAATGAATGAATTAGGTAAAACTGAAAAAGCCAGAGGACACTCAAGTCAGACGTCACTTGTAGACGCATTTGCCAGAGGTACTAGATACGACAAAAAAAAGCAAGCCGTGGATCGAGATGACCAACATCATTGCAGTCCATATAGCTAACGTGTCAGTGGACAGCGATTGATAACATTAACTGAAAGTGTAGTTGGTTTACAAAAATTATTTACTCTTTATTCCTTTTCTAAGACTAGGGGGCTCTGCCTCCTGCTCGCTTCGCTCGCCCACCCCCGGGTTTGGTTTACCGAATATACAATTTAAAGAGATTGTGATTTTCATGGGAATTCTTACATATGCATTATTTTCACTTTTACTTTAAAAGTTTTGTAAAAACAATACTTTCCTTTATTTGCGGCCCCGGGCGTGGTTAAATCTTTCTCGCAGGATGTATAACGCTGCTCGGTTGAACGCACGCTAAGGAGATGCGCTCGGATAATCTGCTGTCTTTCTGCTGCTGCTGCTGGCGAGCAGTGCGTTCCGTTTGTCACGCTGCACGTCGATCATTCAAAAGCCTGTACAGCAGCTGTCCTATTGCCACTTCACGTTGCGAAGGGGGGAAAGGCTGAACACACGCTAAGGAAAAGCAGTCTGATCATCTGCTGGCAAGCTGCATGTTCTGCTTGTCGCCTGTCATTGTTTTAAGAGCTGGGAGCACGTGATGCTTGTCCGTCAAAGGCATCCCAACAACTGCTAGGTTAAATGTCCTTGAACTTGTTTTAAATGTGGTCTCACGCGACGTTAAAGTGTCTCTCGCATGGACGTCAAATTGTCTTTGCGTGACCTTAAAGTGTCTCTCGCACGGACGTCAAATTCTCTTCGCGTGACGTTAAAGTGTCTCTCGCACAGACTTCAAATTCTCTTCACATGACATTAAAGTGTCTCTCGCATGGACGTCAAATTGTCTTTGCGTGACGTTAAATTGCCTCTCGTGTGCGGACGTCAAATTGTCTTTGCGTGACGTTAAAGTGTCTCTCGCGCGCGGACATCAAATTGTCTTTGCGTGATGTTAAAGTGTTTCTCGCGCGCGGACGTCAAATTGTCTTTGCGTGACCTTAAAGTGTCTCTCGCGCGCGGACGTCAAATTGTCTTTGCGTGAAGATCACGTCTCGTCTCCCTCCCAGGATTTTTTTTTTTTTTATTTTTTTATTTTTATAATAGAGAGACGTGTTAAGTGCAATACAACTTTTGACAAGTGCCTCTGGATATTTTACTAAATGCCTCTTTGGATGGTTGAAAATATGCTATCAAAATGACAGTTTAAGTTGTTTGCAAAATTTGTTCAATAAAAAGGCTCTATATTTTGACTGCAACTGTCATGCAATGCGATTCCTTCTCTTCACTAGTGCCACCCCCTTGAAAACTACCACATTATGGGGTATTAATACTTGTGTGCACATTAAAATGCTTTTTGTACAATGTTTGCCTTCTACACAATGGACTTCCAGTAAAATAACAGTGCTTGCCATCTACAATCGTGGCCAGAAGTTTGGTGAATGACCCAAATGTTGGTTTTCACAAAGTTTGCTGCTTCAGTGTTTTTAGATCTTTTTGTCAGATGTTTCTATGGTACCCTGGCATGCTGTCAATCAACTTCTGGGCCAATCCTGAATGATGGCAGCCCACTCTTGCATAACCAATGGTTGGAGTTTGTCATAATTGGTGGGTTTTTGATTGTCCACCTGCCTCTTGAGGTAAAGTCATCTCTGATGGAGGATCACAGGAATCGTGGGGTAGAGGGGTCCTTTCATCGGATTGGCTGGCAGCGCTGACTCAGCTGTGGAATGGCCAATAGGGGGAGGCGGCTTGATGGCGGAGGTCTCCAGGACTCTCTAAATAAATCAAAATCGTATTATGGGAAATCATCTACTGCTGAATTCTGCTCTGTACTTGTAATATTTCTATTGCACTATGATATCGTATTGAGGATGACTTGTGCTCTGATTTGTGTGTTGTGTTGTATTGACCCCCTTTTTTTTGACACCCACTGCATGCCCAGCCTACCTGGAAAGGGGTCTCTCTTTGAATTGCCTTTCCCAAGGTTTCTTTCATTTTTTCCCTACTAGGGTTTTTTTTTGGGAGTTTTTCCTTGTCTTCTTAGAGAGTCAAGGTTGGGGGGCTATCAAAAGGCAGGGGCCGTTAAAGCCCATTGCAGCCCTCCTTGTGTGATTTTGGGCTCTACGCAAATACATTGTATTGGATTGTATTGTACTGAAGGTCTTGTGGAGTTACAAGAAAACAGTGGACAGCATACAGTGGCTCGAGGACCTGCTCTTCAGCCAACTTGGTGACTGCCTAATGCTAATCAGTTCATAATCCAGTCTGAAATATCCTCAAGCTCCTTGTGGAGGAGACTGGGGACAGATAGCTGGAAGATGTTCAAAAGGTCAGGAGCCAACACACACCCCTGATGGAGTCTTCACATGAGCCACATATCGTTGTGGAATTCTGCACACAAAAACATGAGCACGCACATTAACTGTAGGAGTTCACACACAAAAACATCCATCAGTCCACCGATTTGATCTTTTAAAAGAACACGCAATCTGCCAGAAAGTACACACGTAACCAAAAAGGGAAACACTAGAAGTTAGAGGCATTCGATTCAAGAATATATACGACTGCAGCGAGAGTTGCCAAGAGCTATTTGTAGTGCTGCTTGCCTGAAGTGGTTTCAGGACTGGAAGTTGGGCAGCGCAGCTTTTTATAGAAAATATGCCAGAACAGCTGCCTTCCCAGCCGACTTAAAGGAGCCGCACAACTGGAAAATGTAGGCCTGCTAACGTTTGACAGGTTTAAAATACACGCAACAGAACATCACTGAGAAATGAAAAACTGCAAACTCTTATCTAATATTCTAAAAAGGAACAAAAAAAAATGAACCTTTCAATGGGAACGGTTCTGAACAATAGAAGAATAAAAGCAAAACAATATCAACTACAAATGAGGGAAATACCCTGCAGGAGTCCTAATTCAGAGCTTTCTGTACACTTTATTGTGATGTAAACTGCTCAAAAAAATGAAAGGCACACTTTGAAAACCCATCAGATCTCAATGGGAAAAAAAAAAATCCTGCTGGTCATCTTCACTGCTATGGACTGATATGGTGATGTGTGAGGAACGAAAGGATGGCAATGAAAATGATCAACCGACAGAGGGACACCCCGATATCAAAGGGGACAAATGATCAGGAGGGCGAGTCCATTGTGCCGAAATGTCTTTGCAGAAACTCCAAATCGTATTCAGTCGTTTGTATGCTGCTC
>JANRMT010062816.1:20523433-20536283 GCA_026402145.1 Polypterus bichir lapradei | reverse complement strand
TTTCCCCCCGTGCCTGACAACGTCCTAATGAGACGACGGATGGTGTCTTGGAGGATCTCCTCCCAGATCTGGACCAGGGCATCACTGAGCTCCCAGATGGTCCGAGGCGTCAGATGGAACGAAACATAATGTCCCACCCAGAGGTTTTCTACTGGATTGAGGTCAGGTGAGTGAGCGTGGTGGGGGGGACATTGTGGATGATGGGGCAGTCAATGGTATCAATTCCTTCATCCTCTCGCCATATGAGGCTAGGCATTGTCCTGCACCAGGAGGAACCAGCATAGGGTCTGCCAATGGGTCCAAGGATTTCATTCCGATACCTAATGACAGTCCTGCGGTGCTGTTGTCTAGCCTGTAGTCCACATGACCGTCATCATCAAGTCCTTCCATGAGAACCCTGAATACAATGAGGACTGATCATTTATGTTATGTAGAATGCCTAGAGGGGGCTGGGTGGTCTCGTGACCCCTGAACCCTTGCAGATTTTATTTTTTCTCCAGCTGTCTGGAGTTTTTTTGTGTTTTTTCTGTCCTCCCTGGCCATCAGACCTAACTCTTATTTTATGTTGATTAGTGTTCTCTGATTTTAATTCTTACTTTGTCTTTTTTCTCTTTCTTCATCATGTAAAAGCACTTTGAGCTCCATCATGTGTACGAAAATGTGCTATATAAATAAATGTTGTTGTTGCTGTTGTTGTAGAGGTCTGTGCGTCCCTCCATGGATATCCCTCCTCAGATATACCAGGACTGACCCCCCCACCAAACCGGTAATGCTGGACGATGTTACAGGCAGCATAACGTTCTCCACGGCTTCTCCAGACCCTTTCACGTCTGTCACGTGTGCTCAGGGTGAACCTGCTCTCATCTGTGAAAAGCACAGCACAGGGCGCCAGTGGTGGAACTGCCAATTCTGGTATTCTATGGCAAATGCCAATCGAGCTCCACGGTGCCCACTAGAGGACGTTGGGCCCTCAGGCCACCCTCATGAAGTCTGTTTCTGATTGTTTAGTCAGAGACATTCACATCAGTGGCCTGCCTTCCTGCCTACTGGAGGTAATTTTGTAGGCTCTGTCAGTGCTCATCCTGGTCCTCCTTGCAGATACCAGTGGGTCCTGCTGATGGGTTGAGGACCTTCTACGAGGGGCCCTGTCCAGCTCTCCTACAGTAACTGCCTGTCTGTCTCCTGGAATCTCCTCCATGCCCTTGAGACTGTGCTGAGAGACACAGCAAACCTTCTGGCAGTGACACGTATTGATGTACCTGCCATCCTGGAGAAGTTGGACTACCTGTGCCACCTCTGTAGGATCCAGGTATGGCCTCATACTACCAGTAGTGACACTGACCGTAGCCAAATACAAAACGAGTGACAAAACAGATGAGGAGGGAAAAATGTCAGTGGCCTCCCTCCACCAGTTAAACCATTTATTCCTGTTTTGGGGGTCGTCTCATTGTTGCCCCTCTAGTGCACCAAAGCAGCTGAAACTGATGAACAAGCCCCTCTGCTACTTCACTGGCCACATCAATAGCCCAGAAGTTTCATTGGCTTGTTGCTATACTCGGATTAAAAAGTGTTCCTTTAATTTTTTTGTTCAGTATATATTTCACTTTGAATGAATACATTTCGGGGTGGCACGGTGGCGCAGTGGGTAGCACTGCTACCTTGCAGTTAGGAGACTTGGGTTCGCTTCCCGGGTCCTTCCTGCATGGAGTCTGCATGGGTTTCCTCCCACAGTCCAAAGACATGCAGGTTAGGTGCACTGGCGATTCTGAATTGTGCTAGGTGTGTGTGTGTGCCCTGTGGTGGGCTGGCGCCCTGCCCGGGGTTTGTTTCCTGCCTTGTGCCCTGTGTTGGCTGGGATTGGCTCCAGCAGACCCCCGTGACTCTGTAGTTAGGATGTAGCGGGTTGGATAATGGATGGACGGATGGATGGATGAATACATTTGCCATTTTGTTTTTTGGACATCACTCTACACTCAATAGCCCAGAATGACAAAGTAAATGCGATTTCAGCAATTTAGTAAAAATCAAAAAACTGAAATCTTTCATTCATAGGAGAATTCAGACCCTCAATTCAGTATTAGGTAGAAGCCCCTCTGGCAGCAATTCCAGCCTTGAGTCTCCTTAGATGAGTCTTTACAAGCTTGGCACCCTTGGATTTGGCCAGATGTTCTCATTCTTCCTGGCTGATCCTCTCAAGCTCCGTTAGATTGGATGGGAAGCGCCTGTGAACGGCCATCCTCAGATCTCCCCACGCATGTCCTATGGGGTCTTAAGGCTGGGCCACTCCAGTACATACTAAGAATGACATCAAACGTTTCAATGTTCCTAAACTGCTTTTTCCCTTTTAACAGTGTGGCTATGTGTGCCACAGACAACAAAGCAACTACACGTTGGATTGAATTGACATTAAACCGTGTCTATGGAAAACGTTTGGGATCACTAGTTCAAAATAAAAGGCAAGCTGCAGGGAAAAAGGAAACCACGGTCTGTGCCAACGGTTAGCTGAAGAAGACTGGACCAAGGCCAAGCGAGCCTGCCACCATCCAAGGGTAAAAAAAGTGAAAAGCTCATCTCACTGTTGAAGCAACAGGGGGTAGGAAGCACAAAGGTTACCATTCATTATCATTCCCCTTAGGCTGCTGCAAAAGCTGCTGTGGCCTAATAAAAATTCTTTTGGTACTTCAAGTTTGAAGGAGAAACAAAAAAGACCAGGAGCGGAGCAATAGACGCAGGGATCTCAAATGTAAAACGTGAACTCGGTGGTTTTAAAAAGTGCCCACTAACATTTCAGCTCATTTCGCAATAACTAAATCACAGCCGTTTATTTAGGCTAGTTTATGTGATATTAATAACCACAAAACGTGGAACTTCATTATTCTGCTTGCACAAAAGACAAATGTTGCTACCTGGTTAATAAAAAAAAAAAAATAGATAATTCAGGAAAATGTATCTTAATATAGCATTTTCATAACAACTGATCAGCCAATTAAACCCTTTCAGCTGTGTGTACTGACATAAACATATACACACATACATATCTCTCTATAAAGAATTTAAAAACGTTGGCACGATACACATGCAGAGCAGGTTAGAGATGATGGAAGTACGAAAACTCGAAAGTCTCAAAAAACTGATTCTAAAGATTGCATTAGCGCAAATAAACGGAAATTATTACTCGATGGAAATTACCCCAGGTGGGCTGCAAATATCTCAGTGACGATCAATAGAATGGGATGCACCAGAGCCACACTGCAAGTGTCACAGCAGAGGGTCTCAGTACTTGTGGTAACATGAGAATTCAATTGTATACTTTTAATAAATTTGCAAACAATCCTAAAAATCCTGTTTTCACCGAGTCATTCTGGGTATTGAGTGTTGCTTGAAGAGGGAAAAAATAAATTGAAATGATTTTAGTAGCACAAGGCGGCAACAAAACACAACGTGTGAAAAGTGAAGGGCTCTGAAGAGGAAGTACTGCGTGTACCAATGTCTGTGTGCCATCTACATACACACACATATATGAGGTCTAAACAGCCAATCACGAGGCTGCAGCTCACCCCAAGTGGCACACAGACAGGGTCAAGAAGGCTGCACTGCAAGCAAACTTCACAAAGGCACGCGCTGTAAGATAGTTTGGCCAGCCTATGCTTGGTTTAAATTTAAATGGTATTTGCACAAGGCTGCAACATAACAAACTGTGTAAAAGTGAATGGGTATGTAGGAGGTAAATATATTCTGTACATAAACATTCTTTTAAAGACTTGAAAATCCTGTGAAACAACGGTATGCAGAACATTCTCTACTCTAAAAAAAATGTTTGCTAATTTTAACTGCACAGTAGCTGAGCTTGTCAAATTAAGAAAAGTAACTGGAGGAGTTTAGATGTAGGTTTATACCTCTGGGACATTCATAAAAAGACACTAGTAATTTCTTTTAAAAATAGATTAGTGTGTGCGTAGCCTGTCTAGTGGTGGTGAAACTGTGCTACATACCTGAGTAAGTCGAACGAACACACTGAACATGGCCGCCCGGCCAGGTGTGCCAACACAAATGACTCCGATCGAACATTCGATGGAAGACAAATAGAAACATACAGTTATTTATACATTAAAGATAATTAATAATGGTATCATTGAGCTGTCATTTTTTACACCATATTTTAAAATTCTGAATTTACTGCTCAATATTGTTGCTTTTTGTAAATACAACAATTAAAGAGCAGTCACTGGACGATGAAGCTGCTGTACGCTGCCAGAGAGGTCACCAAACTCACAAACACCTGGTTGGATGGATGGATGAATGGATAGATAGATAAGGCACAGCCAAACAGATAGATAGATAGATAGATAGATAGATAGATAGATAGATAGATAGATAGATAGATAGATAGATATGTAAGAGGCACTATATCCTGATAGATAGATAGATAGATAGATAGATAGATAGATAGATAGATAGATAAGGCACAATATGATAGATAGATAGATAGATAGATAGATAGATAGATAGATAGATAGATAGATAGATAAGGCATAATATGATAGATAGATAGATAGATAGATAGATAGATAGATAGATAGATAGATAGATAGATAGATAGATAGATAGAGTGAAAGGCACTATATAATAGACAGACAGACAAACGGACAGACAAATAGAAACAGAAGGTGACAGACAGACAGATCAAACAGCTACTAGCTCTCATTTTCCAATTCAAAGGAGAACAATGACATTTTTACCTGCATGTCCCCCACAGACTAGTGACAACAGCACAATTCCAAAAACAACTTAAGATCGTAAAGGCAACATCAGCCGACTGACAGACGAAAGACTTGTTCAACTGTCAGCATAAGCCACTGTTGATCTGTAGATAAAACCAGAATGCAACGATACCAAGTGTTGTGATGTAAGATTTTGCATATAACTTGATAAATGTTTTATATGTTTTATTTATAATTTAGGCAAAGCAATGTAATTTGGTGTTACTTTGGCGAGAGGCATTCGTGTTTGCCATACCCCCCCTCACTGTTTAGAAACCAAGTTTCTTTGTAATTTTACGACAGGATTTGGGGGATGTGTCTTAAACCAGTTTGATGGGTATTTCTCTGGTAAAGTCTTTCAACACCCACACACAAGGCCAGGTTAGTTTAACATATATTTGGGGGGTATTGGGGGGTTGCAGGTGTTAAGATGTACTATTTCACCCCATTGGTCTGAGATATGGCTGTTTGGAATTGGCTTGTCTCAGAGGCCTTTAAGTACCATGATGTCCTATTGGCTGTAGGGGTTGGACAGAACATCTATAAATGTACGTGCTTAACCTCACATTCTCTCTCTTACTAACAAACATATGATGAATGCAGTATCTCTTGCTAACCTGTGATGATGTAGAAGTATCTTTCTCTTGCTAACAACTGAAGAAGACCATCACACCACGAACTGAAGACAACACAATCAAGAGTACAGCTTCAGCCATTTTGAACAGACATGTGGCTAAAAGCTGAGCACCAATGATGCCTTAACTAGAGACATTACGTAACTACAAGTCTGTGTGCCACCTGAGGTACACATCACCATTTTATCAGGCTGTATGGTTGCCAATATTCAAATGTACTTTGCATTTTGTTATTATTTATGAATATTATCAGTAATACATTATTTTATGTGTGACTTAACTCCTGCTTGTCTTTTTACTACATCTAATTGCCTGAGGTTATAGATATAGAAGGGAAGGTGGGGTTAAGTTATATACAATAATACCTTATAAACAGTGGTAAATCTGTGAGATTAGGTATTCTAAGGCTACATATTAATAACGCAATAGGGGTAAGTAGAGCAAAATATATTACTCTACCAAGATAAAACACCAAGAGGTCCTGAAATGTGACCGTGCAGGATGGCAGAGAGCTTGAATGGTATCGTTTGCCTTCTTAAGTCAGTGTGTGTGTGTGGGTGTTTAACCAATGTCTTGAATGGAAAAAAACTGTAGACCAGTCATATTCTGAGCCACATTCTCCATTCTGTGGTGCATTGGGGCTCCTAGCTGAGCAGGTGCTCTACCCGATTGCAATGTGGCCGGTGACAAAGGTTTCAGGTCAGATAATCACTTTTAATACACTGTATGTCCAAAAGTTTGACAACACCTGATCATCACACCTATATGAACTTGTTGGATATTTCATTCTAAGACTTTGGGCTTTTATATGGAGCAGCCGCTCCCATTTGAGGTTAACAGCCTCCACTCTTTTTTTTCAAAAGATCAGTGAGGGTATCTGGGAGAATTTGTGGCAGTTCAGCCAAATCAGCATTTGTGAGGTCAGGTACTGATGTTGGTCAATCGGTGATCCAATTCATCCCATAGGTGTTCAACAGGGTTAGGGGCAGAGCTCTGTATTGGTCACTCAAGTTCCTCTACGTCTTTATGAAGCCCAGTCATGCCGGAACTGACAAACTGTTGTCACAAAGTTGTCTAAACTTCCTTTGTATGCTGTAGCATTAACAGTACCCTTAACTGGAACCCAGAGGCCTCACCCAAACCCTGCCATTGCCCTTCCTCCACCAAACTTTACAGTAGGCACTATGTAGTCCAGAAGGTGGCGTTCTCCTGCCATCTCCCATATCCACATTCATCTATCAGACTGTGAACTGGGATTCATCCCTCCAGAGAACATGAGTCCACTGCTCCCAGAGTCCAATAGCAGTGTGCTTTGCACCACTCCAGCTGGCGTTTGGCACTGTGCAATGTGATCTTAGACTCTGCCATGGAATCCTATTGCTTGACGTTCCCTACATGAAGCCCTTATGTTGCGAGTGTTCCCACAGATGACAGGCCTTTTTAACACGGTTCAGCACTTGGTGGCCCTGCTCTGCGAGTCTGCATGGTCTACCAGTTTGTGGCTGATCTGCTTCAATTTCGCAATAACAGCACTTACAGGCGACTGTGACAGATCTAGAAGAGCAGAAATTTTGCATACTGACTTGTGGTAAAGGTGGTATCCTACGACAGTACCACACGCTTAAAGTCACTGAGCTCTTCAGTACGACCCCAATGTTTGTTCATGCGTGGCCAAGTGTGTTGATCTGTTGCACCTGTTAACACTGAGACACCTGAACTCAAGAATTTAAAGGGGTGCCCACATACATTTGGCCATATACTGCATTACAATAATGCAAATATCAGATATTTAATCATTTAATTAAAATATCAAATGTTCAATTTTTATTTAAGCTACCTTCTGTTTTTCAATTTTACTCTGAAGTCTCCACTGCGCTGCGACGACAAAATCGCACGACACATGAAAGAGCAACAAGAAAAAAAACTCCAGATACCATCTTATCGAGGCATGTTTCCCATTTTTTTTTTCTTTTTAAAGCAAAAACAAGCACGGGTATGAGTCAGTATGGTACCAGCAAGGAAATGAGGCCTAGGACAATGAACCCATTTATAGCCTGAAGTCTGCTACAAAATGGCCAAGCATTCAGCTCCTCCCGAGAGAGCAGACGCAGCCTTAACCCCTCACGGCATCCAAGCACGAATGGGAAAATTCTGTTCTCCTTGAACATTTGGACTCCATAATTATTTACATCGCGTCACGTGGATTCTAAAGTAGCTCGTGGTTTTTGGGCTCATCGTGTAATTTTGGGCTGCTGGTTTTCATTTCAGCCAAGCTTGTAATTAGAGGCTGAAACCTGCTTCTGTTTCTTCTTGTTTAATGCACTCACAGCAGGGAATTCAAAAGGACGGCATTGTCTGATTTAGAGCGTGTAGCAAATCTGGTGTCATTTTTTTTGCTGGTGCCTCTTGTGTCATGCCCTGGGTCTGTTCAGGCCTGTAACCATACAGCCTCAGGCACCTCACATAGTTAAAATCTGCAATTTCCACTCATCATGTGGCCGATTTTGGCTCTGTAGTTCACTTTCAGCCTCCTTGTTCTCAAGGATCGTTTCCACGCCTGCGGTGGCTGAGCTCTTGTGTGCATTTTATTCAGCTTCACTTTGCTAAGACTGCTTCATCTGTGAACAAGCCATGGAGACACCTTCACTCTCTGAAGCAAGACATGTCGCGGCGGCCCAGTCAGCCATAATCTAATATATAAAGCAGAGTCGATTTGTGTATGTGTGTGTGTATGTATGTATGTCCGCCATACAAATCTGCACCGGGCGTCCGATCGCCACCAAACTGAGGATGGGGCTCCTTTGTGACCAGGAGAAGTTCATGGGGTATGTTTGGTTGGGAAAAAATGTTCGTGGTGAACTGCAGGGCACCTTTTCACAAACACAACCTTCGGCACACGTCCCCGTACTTATCATCAACAAGATGGCCGCATGTTCCAACAGACATTCACTGCAGCGCCATCTAGCGGCAGCTTTGGTCTCTGTGCATCGCTCTTTACCCATGTTTCATTAAATTGCCAACAGATGGCGGAAGTGTCCAAGAATGAGAAGGCCGACTGCTTTGATCGGGTGAAGACGAACTGCCGTACAGATGTAAAATGTGAACGACCCAGTAAGCGTGACCGCCTGACACACCCGCGTTTCCGCAAGTTATACTCCAATACGCACTGATAGTGCTGTATTTCATTCGCCAATGTCCGTTATATGGCAGCACGTTTGAACAGAGACTCGCCTTAAAAAGACAACATCCTTCCCCCACCATTTTCCCCAAACGCAGCACCGGTTGTGTGTCACTTCTCTCTGTAGTTACCATCGCTAACATCCATTAGATGGCATCACAGTTCAACACAGACACTCCTTAGAAACGGAGCACCCCTCCCCGCCATTTTTCCCAGTCCAGTTTCAGTGCTACTCTTTCTCATTGGCTTTCCGTATTTGTGGTGCTATTTGCTCACCTTCCGACTGACAGTACGATTTCAGTGTTGCTCTTCCTGACTGACTGGTGCTATTTGTTTGCTTTCCGATGTATTGCAAGTTACCTAAATTAACCTCACTGTGGTGCTTATTCCGTACGTAATACCATGTAACACATTATAATTGTCCTGCTTTTCGCCAATATACCCATGCCACTGAAAAAAAGACGTAGAATTGGAAGGTCCACTTCAGATGCCACAACAAAGTCTATTTCAAGGGCGTCTGAAACGCCACAGCAGACAGAATCCAGAGTGAAGGAACTTACAATAAAATGTCAATCAGAAAACTGTTTGTTCTATTTCTATATTCTGTTTCTTTCATTTGGGACATTCACCGGTTATAGATTCCCGGGCAATGCCGGGTACTCCTGCTAGTAATAAATAATTCTTTACGTTTATACAGCCGTGGCCAAAAGTTTTGAGAATGACACAAATGTTAATTTTCACAAAGTTTGCCGTCTCAGTTTTTACGATGTTAGAGGAGAAGAGGAAGGCCTAAGAGAAGGTTTATGGATGTGGTGAGAAAGGACATGCAGGTGATGGGTGTGACAGAACAGGATGACGAGGACAGGAAGATATGGAAGAAGATGATCTGCTGTGGCGACCCTTACGGGAGCAGCCGAAAGAAGAAGAAGAAGATTGTCACTTAGAGGAATACCCCACCTGGAAATTACCTTTTTAAAATTTTTTATTTACTCCATGTAGTTTGTAGTCACGGCAGAGAAAAACGCTTGTCTCCTGTTTTCACACAGAAAGGAGATAAAGTTTCTGGCAGAAAAGGAGTCAAAGGTGACCAATGCTGGACAACAGTAGACACTGTCAAAAATGTGCAAGAAAAACTCGTGTCATATAAGGCACCTGTGAGGTGACCCAGTGGTGTGCTCACTAACTCCCCGACACATACATTTTTTTACCTCCACAAAATGTTCTCATGACACAGCCAGACACACACGCCACCATCTAAGTGGCTGTTTAAATGTGCTTATCCAATGCAGGAACTTTGCTTTCAGGAACCAATGAACTCCTGTACGGTGTGCAGAAGGCCCTGGTCACTTTCATGTGTTGCATTCCCACCACACAACTGTAACATTTATGCAAAACATGTGACGTGCAAAAAAGAGTGATGGGGTGCAAAGTGTGGGGTGACGGAGTTCATGAGGAACCACACATGTTATTATGTTGAAACCGATGGCAAGTTCACAGGGGAGAATATTGCTTCAATACTCCGGATGGCACAGCACACCAGGCTCACACACTGCTAACACATTTATAAGAGGGAGCCAGGGCTGGTGCTCAACCAATCAGAACAATTCATCACCTGCAGCTTTTTTGCTATATTTCCAGATGTCTTAGCAGCACTCAATTGATGGAACTAATCCAGCTGAAGCCAGCAGGTATTACTGGAGGCCTGGCAGGGTTCAGGTGAGTCTCTGCTAGGCATACCAGTGCTTTGACGGCATCTTTTCGAGGCCTCACATCTATTTTTTTCCCTTTGTGGAAACAAAACAAAACCCCATAGTGCTACAAATAAGGTGATGTCAGCTTTACTGACTTGCCCAGGGTCGGGTCATGGCATAAGCCAGTGCTGGAAGACTGAACCGGTAGTCTGGTGAGTTTACAGTCCATTAAACTGTAGACATTAAATTCAGTGCCTCTCACAACCAAAAAAAAAGAAAGCACTGTAGTCATGTCTGGCAGCTTCTGTTGCCTAATCATTAGAGAATGTGTTATACAATGTTGTTCTCTCACAGAGCGTGCAGATGTCCACATTTACAACTAAATCACCCTTTGAATCGTGTGAAGTAGGAATACACAGCAAAATGCAATTTGTGCTTCTGAAGAGAAGACGGAGCGAGAAACAAAGAGGGGCAATGTTCACGAGTATGGCACCGGGCACCGTCTGTGTCATTCTATTAAATATCATTCTTCATACAAGGAATGAACTGACCACAGGATCGGATGGAAAACATAACATTTAAAACACGTAAGAAAGGCTTTCACCCGGTCAACATCTGCTCATGTTTGCTTATGTGGGTGCTTCAGTTTATTTTTATAACTTGCAATATCTGCTTCTATACAGTAATTACAAAAGAAGTTCAGTTAATATATAATCCAACATTACAACACAAAAAAAAAATTACCAGTGCATTATATTCACAGGCATATACATATATATGTATACACTGTATATGTTTTTATATATATATATATATATATATATATATATATATATATAGATATAGATATAGATATAGATATAGATATAGATATAGATATAGATATAGTTAGGTCCATAAATATTTGGACAGAGACAACTTTTTTCTCATTTTGGTTCTGTACATTACCACAATGAATTTTAAATGAAACAACTCCGATGCAGTTGAAGTGCAGACTTTCAGCTTTAATTCAGTGGGGTGAACAAAACATAGAAATGTGAGGCAACTAAAGTATTTTTTAAACACAATCCCTTCATTTCAGGGGCTCAAAAGTAATTGGACAAATTAAATAACTGGAAATAAAATGTTCATTTCTAATACTTGGTTGAAAACCCTTTGCTGGCAATGCCAGCCTGAAGTCTTGAACTCCTGGACATCACCAGATGCTGCGTTTCCTCCTTTTTAATGCTCTGCCAGGCCTTTACTGCAGCGGCTTTACTTTCAGTTGCTGTTTGTTTGTGGGCCTTTCTGTCCGAAGTTTAGTCTTCAACAAGTGAAATGCACGCTCAGTTGGGTTTAGATCAGGTGACTGACTTGGCCATTCAAGAATTTTCCACTTCTTTGCTTTAATAAACTCCTGGGTTGCTTTGGCTGTATGTTTTGGGTCATTGTTCATCTGTATCATGAATCAATTTGACTGCATTTAGCTGGATTTGAGCAGACAGTATGTCTCTGAACACCTCAGAATTCATTCAGCTGCTTCTGTCTTGCGTCACGTCATCAATAAACACTAGTGTCCCAGTGCCACTGGCAGCCATGCACGCCCAAGCCATCACACTGCCTGACTCCACCGTGTTTTACAGATGATGTGCTATGCTTTGGATGATGAGCTGTTCCACGCCTTCTCCATACTTTTTTCTTGCTAATCATTCTGGTAGAGGTTGATCTTGGTTTGTTCTGTCCAAAGAATGTTTTTCCTGAACTGTGCTGGCTTTTTGAGATGTTCTTTAGCAAAGTCCAATCTAGCCTTTCTATTCTTGAGGCTTATGAGTGGCTTGCACCTTATAGTGCACCCTCTGTATTTACTTTCATGCAGTCTTCTCTTTATGGTAGACTTGGATATCGATACGCCGACCCAGCCCTGGAGAGTGTTGTTCACTTGGTTGGCTGTTGTCAAGGGGTTTCTCTTCACCATGGAAATTATTCTGCGATCATCCACCACTGTTGTCTTCCGTAGACATCCAGGTCCTTTTGCGTTGTTGAGTTCGCCAGTGCTTGCTTTCTTTCTCAGGATGTACCAAACTGTAGATTTTGCCACTCGTAATATTGTAGCAATTTCTCGGATGGGTTTTTTCTGTTTTCGCAGCTTAAGGATGGCTTCTTTCACCAGCATGGAGAGCTCCTTTGACCGCATGTTGTCTGTTCACAGTAAGATCTTCCACATGCAAGCACAACACCTCAAATCAACTCCAGGCCTTTTATCTGCTTAATTGATAAGACATAACGATGGACTTGAACACACCTGCCCATCAAATAGCCTTTGAGTCAATTGGCCAATTACTTTTGAGACCCTGAAATGAAGGGATTGTGTTAAAAAAATACTTTAGTTGCCTCACATTTTTATGCAATCGTTTTGTTCAGCCCACTGAATTAAAGCTGAAAGTCTGCACTTCAACTGCATCTGAGTTGTTTCATTTAAAATTCATTGTGGTAATGTACAGAACCAAAATTAGAAAAAAGTTGTCGCTGTCCAAATATTTATGGACCTAACTGTATATTTTATATATATATATATACACACCTACACACACACACATATATATATGT
>JANRMT010062816.1:20500742-20517976 GCA_026402145.1 Polypterus bichir lapradei | reverse complement strand
TATATATATATATATATATATATATATATACATACATACACACACACACAAATAACTGTAACTTTAGTATAAATATATACCACCTCCCCACATAATGTCACACTGTCATCTTTATGCAGCAGCAAAACAGGAAGTAATTTGTCGATCTGATAATCTAGATAAGGTAATGATAAACAGATTCAGACTTAAAAATAAAGGCTCAAGATTTTTTATTTTCCTTTTTCCTACTTCTTCAAAAAACATTCTGATGTGCCAGCAAAAACTCAAAGGTAAAAAAAAGTATGGAACTTAACAATATCCATTTTAATAAAAGGGTATCTGCAAGTCTGTGCATTCGTGTCTGCTTGGTTGCTATGTCTCTGTCATTCCAACAGATGGCACGTCACAAGCTTTTTTAGTAATAAAATACATTGCATTGCTTTTACAAACTCAGATACCAAATGTCATGAAACAGAAAGATCTAAATTGCATTTTTCATTCCAACAGATGGCACTTCACAAACATTAACACTGCTCTTACAAACCCCATGCCAAATGGCATATAACAGGGACATACTGTATGCATTGCATAATGCACTTCAAATACTAATGCTGAGGTCTGCGTTGATTACGTAGATTTTAACCCTTCTTGGACTGACATTACAGCTAGTAGACAGATATTCAGCATACTCCGTTAGAGTGCTAAATGCCCCAACAATTCTTCAGCTGCTTGTAGGACTTGGACAAGTTATGACACATATACACTGTTGAGCCAAAACATTCACTCCCTTATGAAGCAAACGATATTGACTATCTTGTAAAAATGGCGCATGTCAAAGTCAGAGATATGCTAGATGCTAAGCTGACATTAGGTACCTGTAGTCGACATGGTCAAGTGTAAAGACTCCAGTGACTTTGACAAGTGCCTGATGAAAGTTTCAGGCCATTTTTGAAACAGCAAGGTGTTGGGCAGCCAAAACTCAACAATGCACGAGGTTAAGGAAGACTATGCTGTATGGGAAGAACCAACAGAAGAGTCACAGTGGCACAAATCACAGGTAATGTCAATGACGACGCACAGTGCACGAGCCCCTATTGAATCTGAAATTGCAAAGCTGCAGGCCAGTCAGACTGACTGACCATACAAACCAGTGGTCACATTTAAAAGTGTCTGCAATGGGCACGGAAGCAATAGAATTGGACCTTGGATCAATGGAAGAAGGTCACCTGGTCCCATGAATCCCATTTTCTGTTGCATCATATGGGCGGTGGGGTATGTGAGCAAAGAGACGGCATCAGGATGCTCTGTGGGGAAAAAACCAAACCAATGAAGACAGTGGGATGTGTTGGGCAATGTTCTGCTGGCAAACCCTGCATCTGGGCATTCACGTGGACTTTAATTTGACACGTACCCCCTACCTAAATATCACTGCAGACCAGCTACACCACTTCATGTCACTGGTATTCCCGAATGGAAGCAGCATTTTTCAGCATGATAAAGCACTGTACAAATAGTTCAGGAATGGCTGGAGGAACACGATGAAGAGTTTAAAGAGTTTGTGTTGGCTTCCAAATTCTTCAGACCTCAATCCCATCAAGCACCTTTGGGACATGTTGGAACAAGAAGTATGAGCCACAGTGGGTCTACCGGACAACATAATGGTGCCAACCACCACTGGACACTGTCAGAGGCCTTGTAGACTTGTGACTTGGGCAGGTTGAAGCTGTTTTGACAGCACATAAACGATCAACAGCATAAAAAGCAGGGACGTGCAGTCAGGGGAGGCATTTCAGGCTCCATCATGAAAAGTAAAAAAACTAATAATGATAACATAAAATAAATGTGTCCAGTGGTCTGTGCTACAAATTTGTTTTCTGTATGATTCCAATAATCTTAATAATTTTTATAGTCAAAATTGCTGAATTTGCACATTTCCTATTCAAATACACGAGAGAAACGAAAGGTGCTGCAGTGACGAGCCTCACCTCCCCTCGGACTGTGCTCTCCCTCCCACACGGGGCTGATGCCTGCAATTGGCGGGCGCCAATATAAGGTTTGCAGACATGTTTATTATACTCCCTGACTTGCCACAGCCTGGCTAATATCTTTAATATATTTAGTCTTGCTGATCGGACATAAAACAGCAGTGAAAAGGCACAGGGTGAGGCAGACAGTACCGTGCCGCCCTGAAGGGGACGCATGTGAGCCCAACAGGTGCTTGTTGCTGCTGTTCTTCTTGGCGATGATCTCCATTGAGGCGGACAGACTTTTAAAACTAAAGGAAAATAAGGAGAACGTTTACAAGAAAGTGACAGAGATTTTCATGGAGAAGGATAGGTGCATGGACTTCGTTTACAAATAAAGGCAAGACCATAAACGGTTTTCAATTTTATAAAAAAAAAATGGGATCAGACAAATAAAAAAATATTTAAAAACTACATTTTTACCTTAAAATATTCTTTTGTTTTTCTTGTTATCCTTTTGTTGGACAGTCTGTATTAAAACTGATTAAAGCATCAGAATTAAAAGCTTTTAAAAAAAACTAAATATTTCAAACAAGGTCAAAATTGAAATCCGTTTATTTGCATATCACTCTATACTTTCATTTGTATTGAATGAGTATGAATTGTGGAATTGCAACGGTAAAGCTAGAACACATGGAGGGTGAGGAGCAAATGCGCTCTCTCCGCTCTCTCTCTCGCCGTTATAAATGTAACGTTCTTTCTTAGCCAAATATGCGCCTTACCTGTGTGTGTGTAAAGAGCGCTGATGAGATATGAAACATAACCAGTAGTCAACGTGCATGCTGGCTGCCAATTGAATAGTCAATAAGCTACTCTTTCGGGTTCATATATTTAAAAATCTGATTCTAAAGGAGGAGCGGCACGGTGGCGCAGTGGGTAGCGCTGTTGCCTCTCAGTTAGGAGGCTTGGGTTCGCTTCCCGGGTCCTCCCTGCGTGGAGTTTGCATACTCTCCCCGTGTCTGCGTGGGTTTCCTCCCACAGTCCAAAGACATGCACGTTAGGTGCATATTTTTGCGTTAGGTGCATATTTTTAAATATATGAACCCGAAAGAGTAGCTTATTGACTATTGGTGTGTGGGTGTGTGTGTGTGTGTGTGTGTGTGTGTGCGTGCCCTGCGGTGGGCTGGCACCCTGCCCGGGGTTTGTTTCCTGCCTTGCGCCTTGTGTTGGCTGGGATTGGCTCCAGCAGACCCCCGTGACCCCGTAGTTAGGATATAGCGGGTTGGATAATGGATGGATTCTAAAGGAGTCCGTGCCTCACCAGCCATGAACCTCACCGCACGTCACTCATAAAAAGTCATAATGTATAAAATGATAATAATGATATCATAATGATAAAAAGTCATAATGTGTGTATAAAAATGAAAGTTTGTCATTTATCTTGACAAGAGTAACAAAGCTTAAAAAGACCCAAGAAAACGACACTCACAATCAAACTGCATGATAATCTCTCTATAAAGACTAATGTATGTGTGTTCCAGCATCACTTCTGAACGGCTGGAGCGATTTTAATAAAGCTTGGTACACGTTTCTCATTGGTCGACTAAATATTCTGCAGGATGAAATCAACCCTAATCCATCCCCTTCTGGGTTGGGTGGGGGGTGATCCAGTGTTCTTGTATGTATCTTATCATCCAGTTGACACTCAGAACAACCACCAGAGGAAGAACTGGAGGTGACTGCCAGCATTCTTTAGGTTTGAGTGCCACCACAGCGCCTGCCCGCCTGATGCTTTTGAAATTACATTGAGTTGGCCGGTTCCGAGCGTCAACTAGATAATAACATACATAACAAGACCGCAAGACAAGCACATTAGTAAGTCTTCATGGTTTGTTCATTTATTTATATTTTTTTTAATTATATTTTTCTCAAATAATAAAAAAATAAAAAAAAAAACACTTTATTTTTCTCCCGGGCAACGCTGGGTATTTCAGCTAGTCCAAAAATGAACACACAAACAGTTAAAGTCACTATAACGTCCTGATGCCAGTCACCAAAATGGCATTGTACTTGAATCCCACCCTTCAACTTGTGCTTGGTTACCCAGCTCTCCCATCTCTTCCTGTAAGAGAAATATGGAAAACGGAAGACGAAAACTACAACACCGGATTACTTACATTAACTTTAAATGCTTGAACAGTGTTGTCCAGGAGAAGAACGTTACAGACCACCTCAGTGTGCTGTCTGTCTCGTGCCAGCTCTGATGCTCGTACATTGTAGGTTCTGCCAGCAGGCAATCGGAAACGTGCGGTCATTACTGTCCACCCACGATCTGAAATGAAACGTGAGATAAATTAAAAAAAAACGCACCCTGAAATCAAGCAGCCATTCTGCTTTGCTCTAACAGGGAATGCCTGTGAGTCATTTGTCTCGCCGCTGACTATTCAGACATTGTGGCCCTGGTACCTTGGCTCACTGTCACTCTAAAGCTGGTGAAAAAGTGAAAAAAGAAACATCAGCTCAAGAATGCTTTTATATGTATCAGCAAACACAGAAAAGTGGACATCATAAAACACTCCCAGCTCCCTGCTCATCTCTCAAGACTAAATGCAAATATTCATAAGATCAGCAACACGAAAAGACTTTAATCCAACACTTATTACAAGGTATGCAGTGAAGTCTAGCAAAATTACACGTTTTATTGGCTAAATAGAAAGATTACAAAATGCAGGCTTTCAATGCAACTCGGGCCCCTTCTTCAGGCAAAATGGAATCATGTAATTGCTTTGTAATTGTTTGTAATTGATGATATCTCGCCTGAAGAAGGGGCCTGAGTGGCCTCGAAAGCCCTGTATATTGTAATCTTTCTAGTTAGCCAATAAAAGGGGTCATTTTACTTGACTACTCACTACATCCATAATGGCTAACACAGTAACACCACCTTTTGGAATTCTATGAGGAGGCAACAAAAGGATATAATCAAAGTGGAGCAGATGATATTATTTATCTTGACTTTCACAAAGCATTTGATGAGGTGCCACGTGAGAGGTTGGGCATCAAACTAAAAGTAATGGCGGTTCAGGATGTGGAGTGTAGATGGGTGCACATAGACATAGAATTACTGGACGCCGCATGACCAGCAGCATCGTACGTCAACGTCGCCACCATATTGCGAGTGGCACTGCTGTGGAGTGAAGTAATGGATAATGTGCTGCTTGGGATTGTACAAACCGCTGGACGCTCCAAAGCAGATCCCGGGGGATGACATTTCATAGGTAAGGCTGAACAATTGTTTTAGTTATATTTGGCCCATTAGAAAATCCCGTTTTATAATCTTAACTTTAGCTAAGCCAGGCTACTGTTTTGGTTAAACGTATTTAGTCACTAACTATGTAGATTGTTGTTAGCTGTAAACATTTCTCAAACTCTGAAGGTTTCCCAAAGAAATCCACCTCAGGAAGCAGTGGGAGGTCAGATAGCCCTTAGACGGGATTTTGAGAAAGCTGTCCTGTGACGTGTGCCATGCTGGTTTGGTAACAGATGCTGTACCGGCATCATATGATCAAAGCTACCACTCGCTCACATTAAAAAACAAGGGAGGTTTGATGATTCCTTCTGAGGATCCAGTCAAGGTGGTCAAAGTAGCTGAGCGTGTTATCCGACAGTCGACATGAGGGCAAGCTGTCAGTGTAATTTTGATCAGTCACGTTTGTTCGGGCTGAGATTGGTTCAGATGAAGGAGCACATGGAGGAAACACAGTTTGAAACTGACAACCATTATTTTATGCTCATGTCTCTAGTTGTGTCTGTCTTCCACAAACTAAGGCTGCACCATATTGCCAGACTGAATACTCTCAAATTACAGAATCTGAGTGAGCGAGAGGAGTGTCAGTCTGGAGGCGATCAGTGAGGTGTGGAGAGCTTTAAATGTTCAGAGCGGTACTGAGTATCGTATTCAGTAGTGAACAGAGAGCCAGTGACGTTGAGAGAGAGTCGGTGTGATATGTTCGGTGGATTTAGAGCAGCAGGTTATTATCCTGGCAGTAGAATTTTGAAGACGTTGTATGCGATGGATAAGTTTTTGTGGGATGCCAGATAGAATAGCATTACAGTAATCTATACGTGAGGTGACTCGGGCATTAACCGATACTTCAGTGCTGTGCTGTGTAACAACAGGACGAAGTCTAGAAATGTTTCGGAGATGGAAGAAGGCAGTCCGAGAAATGTTACTTATATGAGAGGAATTATTTAATAATGATAATTATTATTATTACTATTTAATAATTGCCATTATTAATGTATAAATGGATATAAATAATTGCATTTAAACAGTTCGCCAAAATCTGTTGTATGTAAATGATACTGTTTTAAACATTATTGCTTTTTCATCAGAAAACTCGGTTTCCACATCTACCTGTATTAGTTTAAATGGCACTTTTGCCACTCGCAATATGGAGGATGCGCTGACATATCGTGTCGACTGGGCAACACAGTGAATGCGACGTCTATCTATATATGTCTATGTGGGTGCAGAATTAGCTCAGACACAGGAAGCAGAGGGTGACGGATCATCAGAATTGGCCGATTTTAAGAGTGGTGACCAGCAGGGGTCAGTGCTGAGGCCGCTGCTATTTTTAATATCTATAAATGATTTAGATAGGAATATAAGGAAAAAGCTGGTTAAGTTTGCAGATGATACCAAGATAGGTGGATTGGCAGATAATTTGGAATCCGTTATATCATTACAGAAGGACTTGGATAGCAGACAGGCTCGGGCAGATTTGTGGCAGCAGATGAAATTTAATGTCAGCAAATGTAAAGAATTACACATAGGAAGTCAAAATGTGAGGTTTGAATACACAATGGGGCGGTCAGAAAATCAAAAGTCCACCTCACAAGAAGGATTTAGGAGTCGTAGTGGACTCTAAGCTAGTGGTTCTCAAACTCAATCCTGGGGACCCCCTGTGGCTGCAGGGTCCGTTTTGCATTGGACTTTATTTCCCAGTTTCATTGTTTTCTAATCAACATAGAAATTACTAACTAAGTTTGGAACATTTTTATTAAAATGTAATAAGCAGTTATATGGGAAATATGTAGGCTTTTTTTTAAGTCGTTAACAGTATTTTCAACCTAATTTTCATTTTGCTTTTCCAGGTGTTTTGGTTATTTAATTGATTCTTTACTATTAGGGTTAAATGAAGGGAGCAAACTACACAGAAAAAGGGGAAAAAAATAGGAAAACAACAAAAGAGAGTTAAGCAAGTATATTTCTAAATGTCTTATAAATGCAAAAACCATACTATTTTGTTTTCCTGAATGCAGAATAACGGAAGACTAAAAAAAGACCAGCTAATTAAATGAGATCAGTTGTTATCGATTATTATCACCGATTGTGAATCTGGTTGGAACAAAAACTTGCAGCCACAGGGGGTTCCCAGGACCAAGTTTGGGAAACACTGGTCTAAACTATCGACTTCCAGACCGTGCTCAGAAGCCATTAAGAAGGCTAAAAGAATGTCAGGTTATATAGCGCCTTGATGTGTGCAGCACAAGTCACAGGAGGTTCTGATCAGGCTTTATAACACACTGGTGAGGCCTCATCACAAACATTTGTAGTAAAAAAATGCATTGCATTTGTCATTCCAACAGATGGCGTATCACAAAACATTTGTAGTAATAAACCTCATTGCATTTGTCATTCCACTAAATGGCGCATCATAAATATTAACACTGCTTTTACAAATCCCATATCAGAAGGCATATAACAGAGACCTTTGAATTCGTCATTCCAACAGATTTTTTTTCCCCAACAGTGTTTTTACAAATCACATACCAAATGGCATGTATCAGAAAGAAACATATGCATTACATTTGTCATTCCAGCAGATGGAGCATCACAAACATTTGTAGTGAGAAAGTCCACTGCATTTATCATTCCAACAGATGGCACATCAATATTAATACTGCTTTTATGAATCCCATACAAAATGTCATATAATACAGACACACACATTGCATGGTGCACTGCAAACATTAACACTGCGGTCTACGTTGATTATTTAGGTTTCTACCTTAGATTCCAGATTTCTGTCTTAGATGAGTAGTTCAGTTAGATATACGTACTAATAAAAGGACAAGTGTCAGTGTGTTTATCTGTGTGTCTGTCTGGCAGGCATGTCTATCATTCCAACAGATGGCACATCACATACATTTTAGTAAAAAAATGCATTGCATGTGTCATTCCAACAGGTGGCTAATCACAAACATCAACTCTGCTTTTACAAATCCCATACCAAATAGCATAAAATGGAGACATAGGCATTACATTGTGCACTGCTAACATTAACGCTGAGGTCTATGATGAATTTTTAAACTTTGACTTGTCTTATGCAGGTAGCACACCTAGTACAATATTTGTTTTTTGGTGCTTAGTTTTAGATTACTTGTTTTTATGACTAAGGATCCTGAATTGCCCATTTTTGTTTCAAACTGGGTTTTAATTGTTCCCTGTTTTCTAACCAGCTACCAGTTAATAATGAGGTGCAAGAAGTGAAGAAAAGTGCCATGCTGTACATCTCTAGAGGCCAATTTTTCTAAAAAATAAACTAAAAAACATTTCTGAGTTCAGGAAGGTAATTTCACTTCATGTGGCAAGTTTCATTAAAATCCAAAATGTGTTGAATGAATGTGTGTTAATTTGTTGAATTAAAACAGAAAGAGCCTCACACCTGTCGTCGAGATTCAAAAAGGGCGCAATACGAATTCAGCGAGGTGCTGTTCTGGATTGGGACTTGTGCGTTAGGCCCTCAGACGTTTCAGGGATTTCTCTCGCGTCTCCTTAACAGCTGCTGCTGACTTCCAGCCTCTGCTGAGTGGGCCCTGAAGTTGTGTCCTCACCGTGTCCCAGGGTCTCCTTAAAGGCCGTTTTTACCTAAACAGCTGCTTTGATAAGGCCATACCTGGAATTTTTGTAAGGCTCCCCATCTCCTGAATTAAACAATGCAGCCAAACTGCTAAATTTGGTGTATGGGTTGGATGTAAACATTGATCTGGTAAGAGCGAGTCTGTCCACACACGATTTAAAATAAGACAGGAGTCGCACATAAATCCCAGAGTGGAGTCCACATACGAGGCCCAGTTCAGCACCAACTGATCAGCAGTTCAAAGTTTTCTCATTTGGAAGGACGCCATTTAGATTCTGATTATACAAAGGAAACCGAAAAAAACAGAGGCGGCGCCACATACAACCCCCCCATTAATGGTTAAATAACAGGGTGTTACTTCCTCTTAGAGGAAAAGGGAACGTGCGTACAAATATTCTGGTGGCACCTTTATAAATTACGGAGACTAGCTTTCCAGTGAATGTTTTCATACTTTCAGGTGATGCTACAAAGATTGCTGAGCATTAAGCGTGTGGCAGAAGGAGTACAGCTGTCAAAATAAAGGAGCACAGAGGACACTGAGGCGGCAGAGAAATGTCAACACGAGATAATCCAGGCTAGATGAGCAAAGTTTGGACAGGACTTCCAACATCCGCACGTACAGTAAGATTGTAGATCACAAGGTGCACATCTCCTCATCTGGTCTTTACAGTTGATTCAGCTGGATGGTGCCGAAGATATTCTGCAAACACGACGAGTAAAATCCACTATTCCAACTTGCAGTCCTAAACATTGTGACTTGCAGACATCTTTGGAGATCGAGTAGCCAAAAACAACATGACGGGACGCAGCACACAGCCCAGAACTTGAGCAAGTGCCTTTAAATAAACACGGGCTGAATTCAGAAAGTCTTCACACCCCCTTATTGTGTGGTTGACGGAATTTTAAATTCGATAAATGTGCCATTTTTGCCCATCAGTCTGCACTTGATAACCCATGACGACAAAATGTTTTCAGAAACGGCTGGCAAATTTATTAAGAATCAAAACCTGAAATCTCCCATTTCTAGACATGTTCAGAGCCTCGATTCACTACTCTGTAGAAGTCAATGCGCCGTGCTGTCCCTCCATTGATGGACTGAAGACCAGAGGTCCACATGACCCTCATCATCTTATTCTTCCACATGAAGCCTGAAAACCATGAGGACTGATTGAGATCACCAATGTCTGGTAGAATGCCCAGTGGGGGCCTGGTGGTCTCGTGGCCTTCAGAACCCCTGCAGATTTTCTTTTCTTTTCTCCAGCCGTCTGGAGTTTTTGTTTTTTTCTGTCCTCCTGGCCATCGGACCTTAATTTTATTCTATGTTAATTAGTCAGTCAGTCATTATCCAGCCCGCTATATCCTAACTTCAGGGTCACGGTGGTCTGCTGGAGCCAATCCCAGCCAACACAGGCGCAAGGCAGGAAACAAACCTCGGGCAGGGTGCCAGCCCACCACAGGACGCACCCACACACTAGGGACAATTTAGAATCACCAATGCACCTAACCTGCATGTCTTTAGACTGTGGAAGGAAACCCACACAGACACGGGGAGAACATGCAAACTCCACGCAGGGAGGACCTGGGAAGCGAGCCCAGGCCTCCTTACTGCGAGGCAGCAGCGCTACCCACTGTGCCACATGTTAATTACTATTGCCTAATTTTATTTGTTATATTTTTTTTTCTTCATCCCTCAAGCACTTTTGAGCTCCACCATTTGTATGAAAGTGTGTGATAGAAATACATGTTGTTGCTGTTTTGTGCCTCACCCTTTCACCGAGCTGTTCCCGGTGTAAAGTGTGCTGAATGACGCACAATAATGCCATCAGCAGCCAGATGCTCTTGTAGCTCTCTGGAGGTGGTGGTCTCTGGTTTGTCTGTGACCACTCTAACCCGCCTTCGGCTGTGCCTTTGTAAGAGCTGAATTTGAACCTCCTGCTCCAGTGTGCACCTGGCATGTGTCCGAGTCTCACATCCTTCTGAGCTTATGCTTAAAAGCTGACGCTGTTATTTTATTATTCACTATGATAAATGTATTTCTTGTTATTTTACATAACCCTTTAAGAGGAAAGGTTATATTTATGGCATAACCATTCTTCTATACAGGTGCCGGTCATAAAATTAGAATATCATGACAAAGTTGATTTATTTCAGTAATTCCATTCAAAAAGTGAAACTTGTATATTAGATTCATTCATTACACACAGACTGATGTATTTCAAATGTTTATTTCTTTTAATTTTGATGATTATAACTGACAACTAATGAAAGTCCCAAATTCAGTATCTCAGAAAATTAGAATATTGTGAACAGGTTCAATATTGAAGACACCTGGTGCCACACTCTAATCCGCAAATTAACTAAAAACACCTGCAAAAGCCTTTAAATGGTCTCTCAGTCTCGTTCTGTAGGCTACACAATCATGGGGAAGACTGCTGACTTGACAGTTGTTCAAAAGATGACCATTGACACCTTACACAAGGAGGGCAAGACACAAAAGGTCATTGCTAAAGAGGCTGGCTGTTCACAGAGCTCTGTGTCCAAGCACATTAATAGAGAGGCGAAGGGAAGGACAAGATGTGGTAGAAAAAAGTGTACAAGCAATAGAAATAACCGCACCTTGGAGAGGATTGTGAAACAAAACCCATTGAAAACTGGGGGGGAGATTCACAAAGAGTGGACTGCAGCTGGAGAACCACCACGCACAGACGTATGAAGACATGGGTTTCAGCTGTCACATTCCTTGTGCCAAGCCACTCTTGAACAAGAGACAGCGTCAGAAGCGTCTCGACTGGACTGCTGCTGAGTGGTCCAAAGTTATGTTCTGTGATGAAAGTAAATTTTGCATTTCCTTTGGAAATCAAGGTCCCAGAGTCTGGAGGAAGAGAGGAGAGGCACAGAATCCACGTTGCTTGAGGTCCAGTGTAAAGTTTCCACAGTCAGCGATGGTTTGGGGTGCCATGTCATCTGCTGGTGTTGGTCCATTGTGTTTTCTGAGGTCCAAGGTCAACGCAGCCGTCTACCACGAAGTTTTAGAGCACTTCATGCTTCCTGCTGCTGACGAACTTTATGGAGATGCAGATTTCATTTTCCAACAGGACCTGGCACCTGCACACAGTGCCAAAGCTACCAGTACCTGGTTTAAGGACCATGGTATCCCTGTTCTTGATTGGCCAGCAAACTCGCCTGACCTTAACCCCATAGAAATACGGCAGACCCAACAATTCAGAAGAGCTGAAGGCCACTATCAGAGCAACATGGGCTCTCAGAACACCTGAGCAGTGCCACAGACTGATCGACTCCATGCCACGCCGCATTGCTGCAGTAATCCAGGCCAAAGGAGCCCCAACTAAATATCGAGTGCTGTACATGCTCATACTTTTCATGTTCATACCTTTCAGTTGGCCAACATTTCTAAAAATCCTTTTTTTGCATTGGTCTTAATTGATATTCTAATTTTCCGAGATACTGAATTTGGGACTTTCAATAGTTGTCAGTTATAATCATCAAAATTAAAAGAAATAAACATTTGAAATACATCAGTCTGTGTGTAATGAATGAATCTAATATACAAGTTTCACTTTTTGAATGGAATTACTGAAATCAATCAACTTTGTCATGATATTCTAATTTTATGACCGGCACCTGTAGTATTAAGTTTTCTGTTTTTTTGTACCAAGCTGGATCATAAAATTAATTAGCCCATTTTTCTTTACTTTTTTGGAAAACAAAATGTATGTGGTGAAGTTCACACATCTCCCAAAATAAGCATAAAAATGAAAAATATATATTCAAAAAGTCACGTACATCCTAAACAATCAATCAAATTGTGGTCATCTAAGGTATCAACACCTGCCATGTCACGTTAGCAACTGGGTGTAACCCATCATGTTAAAAGTTTTCAGATTATGTAATGAATTCCTTTTAAAGAATAATGACCTTATCAATGGATTATATTCAGTCCTGGGGGGCCGCAGTGGCTGCAGGTTTTTGTTCCAACCCAATTGCTTAATCAGAAGCCCTTATTGCTCAAGTGACACTTCTGCTTCACTTTAGTGGTCTCACTCGTTAAGATTTTGAACCCTTACTGCTTATTTTAGTCTTAAACAGTCTCAGTGTTTCATGGCTCCTTGTTAGCAATAACATGCAAATGACTAAAGAAACCAGCATTTCTCCATTTACACCCCTGTGTATTTATCATGCACTAAATACTTGGAAGGACAGTGAAGAGAAAAAAGTGAAGCACTGAGAATTACTCGTCTGTTTTAGGCTTCAAATCATTTGGATGATATCCTTAGAAAGGAAAAAAAATCTAGGATATAAGAATGACCTGACATGGTAGAAGTAAAGCACGAACAAGCCATGAAATTAAACAATTGACGAGGATTGGTTTTTAATTAAGCAACTCAGTTGGAACAAAAACCTGCAACCACTGCGGCCCTCCAGGACTGAATCTGCCCACCCGTGGTATAAATGCAAAGAATTATTATTGTTATTATTATAAATATAGCACAGAGGACACTTTTTTCTTTGTAGCATGTGGCTAACATGTAATACACTTGTTACCTCTTCGGAGACTTAGATAAAGAATAACGATTGACGCTTTCTCCTGCCTGTGTTTTACTGCTTAAATCGGGGCATTCCAGTGGTGGGGGGGGGTCTATTTCAAATTATTTTCTTCCACAGTTTTCAGATATTTTTCATGGCCTACCACATCTTTCCTTCACAAGGACTGTCCCTGACTACACTTCTACAATCTGGATGGACTTTTGTGATCAGTTCTTGTGCCCTTCTCCTAACTCATAACGACAAATTCTCTTCGTTTTTAGGTCAGTAGGAAGTTCTATAGATGTTGCCACTCTCTATGAGAGAACCAAGGACAAGCACAACTACCATTACCGATGTTAAATAACCATTTTCATGATTGGTTGCATCTGTCTTTGTAGTTTAAGGTCTAATGAGCTCATCAAAGCAATTCTGTGTTGCAGCCTGTCGGCATTAAATGACTACAGGTCTTCAAATGAATGCAATTAAAAGGGTGTCCAAACTTTTGCACATCCCATTTTTTTTTTGCATTTCATTTCATACAACTCAATAATGCTACGCTGAGAATTTTGGTCTGATAAACATCCCCTTGTCTACATTTCTCTAGTACAAAAATGGCCTATCGCTGTGATCTTCCCTTAAGAAGACGGAGCAGATTATCATGTAACCTCATGGAGGGGGCTAAACGTTTTCATAGCACTTGTCACACACGCAGCTAAAAGGCTTGAATGAGGGAATGTGGCAGAGTGCACTGACTGTTTTTCTCGCTCTTCTGCAGACCGTTCACGGGAAATTCCGCCAGATGATGATGATGTCAATTCCGGTTCCGACCCCTTTGAAGTCGCTTCCGGTTCCAAGCCTATGGATGAAGACCCTAACAGTTCCGGCCCCAAGCCTATGGATGAAGACCCTTCTGGTTCAGACTCCTCTGATGTCCTTTCCGGGTCCAAGCCTATGGATGAAGACCCTTCCAGTTCTGGCCCCTCTGATGTCCTTTCTGGGTCCAAGCCTATGGATGAAGACCCTTCTGGTTCCGAACCCTTTGACGTCACTTCCGGGTCTGAGCCCATAGATGAGGACCCTTTCAGTTCCGACCCCTTTGACGTCGCTTCTGGGTCCAAGCCTATGGATGAAGATCCTTCCAGTTCCGGCCCCACTGATGTCATTTCCGGGTCCAAGCTACTATGGCCAGCCGGTCACCCCAGCCAATACCCCCACGCCGCTAGATGGAGCCCTTTCAGCATCATGGAGGTGCCCCGAATTCCAGCAGGGCATCATGGATATTGGAGTTTTCCTTCACAGCCCTGCTGGATACCATGGGGGCCGCAAGGGGAAGCTGCAGGGAGGCTCAAAGACTTATATTTGCCCTATAACCCGGAAGTACGTCCTAGTCACATGCACGGAGGAAATGACGTGCTTCCAGGATGACAAAGAAGAGTTTTGATCTGACCCGGAAGTGCTAGGAAATCACATGGACTGAGGGTTCAGAAGCACTTCCGGGTCATGGACTATAAAGGACTCTGGGAAATCCCAGACGGGTGAGCTGAGCTGGGTGGAAGGGTGGCAATGCGTCTGGGAGAGTGGAGGATTATTGATTATTGTATTATTGAGTGTTTATTGAAGTATAGGGGAGGTGGAGGTGCTTTTTACACTTATTTATAATAATAAATATTATTACTGGACTTTTACCTGGTGTCTGACGTATAGTCTGAGGGTTCAAGGGGACCTAAACTGTCACAGTGCACATCAGTGCTATCGATTTATTCAATTTTGCAGGCAGGAAATAACATACAGGTGGCTGCCCCAAACCTTGCTATGGCTCTTTGTCGAGTTTGTGACACACTGTACTTACAAGTAGGGCTGTGGAGTCGGTTGATAAATTCTTCGACTCCGACTCCTTAGTTTCTGGTACTTCTGACTTCGACTCCTCTGTATTTAATATGCTGATGTATTTTTCATGTTGACTGAAGGAAGGCAACATCCACGTCATTTAACCACAGAACTACTGGCTAGGACGCGGACTCTCTACCCTATTGGCCAGTTTAAACCCCTGAACACACATCAGGCCACAGCACACACCTCCACCTACACCATTACACTTGTTTACATTCAAGTGAACTTGTTAGACACATTAATGTACCATAATCTAGATTACAATATGTGAAATGTCCGGTTGTATAATAGCTCAGCTGAACTTCACACTAGTAGTAACACAACTATGCACCGGCCTTTGTTCATACATCAGAGAAGTACTTCATTAGGACTATTGTCTGCGAAATGGGACATTTGAACTTGCTGTATTGTTTTTCATTACAATTTAAATTTATTAGGAGTCGGTACATTTTTACCCAAAATTGTCTCCGACTCCACAGCCCTGCTTACAAGTAGGAGACCACTTATTTTGTGTTTTAAATTTGTAATTTATTTAGAGCACCTTGCAGAGATCTGTTTGATCCGTGCCAATAAAAGCCAAATTGAACCCCAGCGATTCAATGCTGTATACCAATAAAATGTGAAAACTTCCAAGGAGGTGAATACTTTTTTATTTTTCACACGCATTGTACCTTAGCAAAACAAACAGGAACTCAACATGGCATTTGATAGGACTTGATCTGTAATGTCAAACAGTAATTACTATAAAAAGACTTTGAGGACAAGGCCCGGTCATTGTAATCAGAGCGCAAACATCCTTATCAGCGCACAGGCAGAGAGCCTCCGTCAGTGTGAGCGCGAGGAGAGACCGCCTGGCACAGGAGCAGCGGGCTCTGTGTTTAACGTCTGACTGCAGCACAGCACAACACAATGGCGGGGACGGTCACACACACTCCCAAACAGGCTGACCGGAAAGCTGATAACAATATTGTTTCCTCTGCCTGGCTTTGTACTTGGCTGCTGATATACTCTAAATAGTGCATAATAGGCTCATTAAGTGTGTTATCTCCGATTTTAAGGACAAACTGGAGTGGTGCGATATGAAAGTTTTAACAGCTCTGCAGCATATGCCACGTCTAAGGGCAGCTCAGTCTGCATTCTTTCTGAATGTCTCTTCCTAATTTAATATTATGTGACATTTAGACTTTCCAAAGCAAATTATTTTGAATAGGATTATAACATGATAAAGAAAAGTATCCTTTTTTGAAAATACTAATTAACTGTGAGGGCCCTAACTGTCTCATCTTTGACAACACATACACACACTGAACAAATGTAGAACTGCTAACCCTAACTTGCACACCTCTGGGCTTTGAGGAGGAAAACCCGAGTGTTTGGAGCAAAACCCACACAGTCAGCAACCAGGACTCTGAAAATGAACGGCGTCATCCATGCGCCTCCATGACGTTCTGTATATGCATTTAATTATCATTCTTGGTGGCTCCGCAATCCGTACTAACCTCTACTTTCTCTGCTCTTCTGTTTCTGGTTTTCTGTGGTGCCAATATGTGCCACCACCACCTGATCAAAGCACTGAGATATCTCTCCATTGATGGATTAAAGGCCAGAGGTCCATATGACCATCATCATCAAGTTCTTCCATGTGAAGCCTGAAAACCATGAGGACTGATTGAGATCATTAACGTTAGGCAGAATGCCTAGAGGAGGCTGGTCAGGTGGTCTCGTGGCCTCGGAACCCCTGCAGATTTTGTTAGTTTTTTTTTTTTATTCTCCAGCCTTCTGGAGATTTCTTTTGTTTTCTCTGTCCTCCCTGGCCATCTGACCTTACTTGTATTCTACAGGGTGGGCCATTTATATGGATACACCTTAATAAAATGGGAATGGTTGGTGATATTAACTTCCTGTTTGTGGCACATTAGTATATGTGAGGGGG